>APFE030170621.1:0-11645 GCA_000404065.3 Pinus taeda | reverse complement strand
TCAAAGTTGAGGTGGAGACAAAACCCAAGCAAGAGTGAAGCAAAGCAATCACTAAAGGAAGTTGTTGGACAAGAACTTGGAACTAGTCTCAATGACAACTACATCTTTCTTCAAATCTGAGGACAAGCTTAAGGACAACTCTGACTATCCTGCATGGAAGATGACTTTGGATTTGACTTCGGAAGAGAATGACGCCATGAACTATGTCAAAGGAAGAATAGCAGAGCCTCCTTCAAATGCATCCGCTGCTACTCAAACCAAGTACAAGAAAGGTGAGGTAAAAGCTAAGAAGATTATTGTTGATTCCATTCATAAGCCTTTGGTTGCATATATTTCTGATTGAAACATCTAAGGAGATGTAAGAGACGCTAGTTGGGATGTTCAAAGTGAACAATGCAAACCAAATTCTCTTTCTCAAGAACAAGTTGAAAGACATCAAGATGGATAGAGGAGAATCCATCCAATCCTACTTCATGAGGATCACCGAGATCAAGAATGATCTACTATCTATTGGAGAAGTCATTGGTGACAGGGAGCTCACTCTTATTGCACTTGGAGGCCTTACAAGAGATTGGGATGTGTTCAACACTACCATTCTCAACAATGACAAGATTCTAGGATTTGATGAACTATTGGCCAGATGCACTCAAGAAGAAATAAGGATGATGGAAAGCGACAAACCCTCAAATGGAAACAATCCTACTACCTTCTCCGCTAATTGTAAGAGAAAGAACAATGTTGGTCCAAGGAATCAAGGACAAGGATTCAAGTCAAGATTCAAAGAAGGAAGAAAAGGAGGGTGCTTCAATTGTAATAGGTTTGGCCACTTTGCTAGAGAGTGTCCTCACAAGAAGGATACTCCAATAGATGATGAAAACAATAACAACAACAACTTCAAGAGCAAAGGCAATCGAAGGAACAACAAGTTCAATAATAAAGGAAAGAGGAATGCTCCTGCTGCTCGAAATGGAGGTGGTCGTCCTCCCAAGAAGTCGAGAAACTCCAGGTATGATGAAGCTAATGTTGTAAAGCAAAAATAATTTTATCTTATTTCCACCCTCTTCGTTGTCTCTCCTCCGGATACACTGGACCATTGGTTGATTGACAGTGGTGCTTCAAGGCACTTCACTGGGTACAAAGAAGCTCTCTCAAACTTGGTTGAAAAGAAGACAAATATGGAGATTATACTTGGGGATAATGCCACTTATCTCGTGAAAGGAATTGGGACTGTTACTCTTTAGTTAAACCAAGGTCAAACCCTTCACCTACAAGAAGTGCTATATGTACCTAACTTGAAAAAAGCTTGGTTTCTATCTCTGCAATGGAAGACAAAGGTTTTAAGGTGTCATTCATTGATGGGAAGGTTCGTCTTTGGCAAAGGAATCCAAGAGATGCATTCACTCTAGGATTCAGGGTTGAAGGTCTCTATTCGGTTGGAGGAAGTCCGTTGGGAGCAATGATCTATGACACCTTTCTTCAATTTGAATTATGGCAACAAAGATTTGCTCACCTTCATTTCAAAGCCTTACCCCGATGTAAGGAAGATGGTCATAGGGATGCTCAAATTCAACTTAAATCATGAAGGTGTTTGTCAGGGATGTGAAGCTGGAAAACATACAAGGGGACCATTCCCTTCAAGTGAAACTCCAACCACTGATATTCTTCAATTGTTCCATTTTGATCTATTAAGTATGTTGCCTGTGACATCTTTGGGTGGATATTTATATTATGTTATTTTTGTGGATGACTTCTCTCACAAGACATGGATCTATGTCTTAAAGAAGAAGAATGAAGTATTCAAATGGTTCCTCTCCTTCAAAGCCTTGGTCGAGAATCAAACAGGGAAGAAAATCAAAATTCTTAGGATTGATAATGGGACCGAATATGAGTCTAATGAATTCAAAGACTATTGTAGAGAAGTTGGCATTAAGAGGGAGACTACCACCACATATACTCCTGAACAAAATGGTGTTGTCGAAAGGAAGAATCGTACTATCATTGAAGCCACTCAGGCTAAGCTTCATGATCAAGGTCTTCCGAAGTTCTTATGGGGAGAAGTTGCCAACAATGCTATGTATGTCCAAACTTGATGCCCATATCAAGCTTTCGACTTCAAGATACCCAAAGAAATATTCACCGGTAAGAAACCTGATGTTTCTCATTTTAGAATTTTTGGTTGTCCCGTATACTTTCATGTGCTGAAAGAGAAAAGAAACAAACTAGACGCATTTGGGAAGAAATGAACATTCATGGGCTACAGTGAAACTTCGAAGGCATATAGAATCTATGTGTCTGGTCAAAGATAAGTGGAATTAAGTCATGATGTCACTTTTGATGAAGATTTTTCACTTAGAAAGATTCGAGATCTTCCTATTCCTAGGAAGGCCAATGATGATGATGATGCAGAAAAGCAAGATGAATCTTCGTCCGATGAACCGATGCCCGATGTTGAAGGTCTGATGGATCACATTGATCCACCTCCTAGTGAGCCCTTTACTATAAGAAAGAAGCCTTTGTGGCTTGAAGATACTCTTGAAGATGTCGAGAAACACATTGCACCGAGGGGGACATTTCATGAAAGCAAGAAGCCGAATAGGTACCAAGCCTACTTAGTTTCCATGAGTACCATTGTACAATCTGAG
Source organism: Pinus taeda (assembly GCA_000404065.3). NCBI lineage: Eukaryota > Viridiplantae > Streptophyta > Pinopsida > Pinales > Pinaceae > Pinus > Pinus taeda. The sequence continues at coordinate 9,003 of APFE030170621.1, read as the reverse complement.
CCTTGTACATTCGAAGAAGTCGTGAAGCAACAGGTTTGGAAGAATGTGATGAACGAAGAGTATGAGTTGATCATGAAGAATGATGTCTAGGATGTGGTTGCTAGACCCAAGGATAACTCTGTGGTCACTTCGAAATGCCTCTACAAGATCAAACATGGAGCAGATGGGAGTGCTGAAAAATTCAAGGCCAGATTTGTAAGTTGAGGCTTCTCTCAAAAGGGAGTAGACTATGCTGAGATATTTGCACCGGTTGCCCGATATACCACCATTCATTCAATCATAGCCCTTGTTGCCTCGCAAGGATGGAACCTTCATCAGATGGATGTCAAAACTGCTTTCACTTCTTTAGTTCGCTTAAGGAAGTATATGTGGAACAACCCAAGGGGTTCAAGGTTCAAGATCGTGAGACACACGTATGCAGGTTGAAGAAAGCCTTCTATGGGTTGACGCAAGCCCCTAGGGCTTGGTATGAGAGGATTGACAAGGAGTTAGTGGGATTTACAAGAAGTGATGTTGACCCGAACTTGTACTTCAAGATTGAAAAGGACAAACCTCCCATTCTAGTCCTTTATGTGGATGATCTCTTTTTGATAGGTGATGACCCTCTCATTCATCAACGCAAGAGGGATTTGGCTTTCGAGTTCAAGATGAAAGACATAGGACTGATACACTATTTCCTAGGGTTGGAGGTGTGGCAAAAGCCAGGTGAGATTTTCCTTTCACAGGGAAAATATATTGTGAAGCTACTTAAGAGATGTGGGATGGTGGATTGCAAGTTTGTGACTACTCCGATGGAACTCAACTTTAAGAAGCCATGCGGAAGTGTTGCTAGACACGGATTGGCGAATCATGTCGAGTATCGTCAACTTGCGGGGGCACTCATGTTCTTGGTCAACTCCCGTCCTGACATATGCTTCGCTGCGAACACGTTGAGTCAATATATGGTCGAGCCTCATCACATTCATTGGATTGTTGCCAAGAATCTTTTGAGATATCTTTGGGGCACAATCCACTATGGACTGAGATACATCGCAAGGGATTTGAGGCTACATGGGTATACTAATGTTGATTGGGCAAGCAGTGTGGTGGATCGTAAGAGCATGTCTAGATGTTGGTTCTCTTTGGGGTCTACTTCTATATCTTGGATGAGCAGGAAGAAAAAATTGGTTGCACTACGCACCACCGAGGCCGAATACATTGTTGTGAGTATGGCTCGCTGTGAAGCAATTTGGTTGAGGAAGCTCTTCAGTGAGCTATTTGAGCACGTGGTAGATACCACCGTGATCTTCTGCGACAACCAGAGTGGGATTCGTCTACTAGAGAATCTCATGTTCCACGACCGCTCCAAACACATTGATATTGGGTACCACTTTATCCAGAATATAGTACAACGAGGAGCAATTTGGCTCCAACACATCAGGACAAATGAGCAGGTTGCAGACATTCTCACGAAGCCTCTCGGGAAAGTCAAATTCTTAACCTTCTCAGAGAGACTTGGAGTCATGGAATGACCCTCTTATGAGGGTCCCATATGAGTTGGACATAGAGCTTTTGGAGCTCCAGGGGGCATGAGGTACTTCTTGGAGCTAGCTATGAGCGACCATAGGGTGAGTGGTTCACCTTCCCCTAGTGGTACACTGGATACAAGGTAGGTGATTCACCTTCCCCTGTGATACCCCATTATGGTTGACATGTGTGTAGGGCAAGTGGTTCACCTTCCCCTACCCGAGCACATGCATGTAGGGTAAGTGGTTCACCTTCCCCTACGGTTGACATATGCATAGGATGAGTGGTTCACCTTCTCCTATGGCATATGAGCAAGATGAGTGGTTCACCTTCTCCTGCTGATGCCCTAACACACATTCCTACCCATAGAGTTGGGGACTCATGGGAAGTAGCTCTCATCTGGCCAATGAGTTGGGAAAAGCTGGTTAGGGACCATGGCACTACCGAAGGACACATCGTGTACTGTCGTACTCCCTATGACTAGAATGCATGGTGTTCAACAACTTGATCTGGGATCAAGGCCTGACTTTAGTCAGTGGAGAGTGGTATGATACACTTTTGATCACTTCTTCATTATTATTTCATGGTTTAGCAAAGCAGATCAGGGCAGTGGTGGCAGGTATGGTTCAGGATAACAAGTTGGCATGATGATGAATTGGCAGGTGGAATTCTTCCTAGTTGAGAGGGAGTGTTAAAATTGGCAACTAGGGCCAACTTCCACCTTATGACAACTCATATGATGGAGATGATTATTGCATTGGATTCCTCTTTCGGAGAGATACAATTTTGATATAAAGATCATCTCATTCTGACAAGCAAAAATGGAATTATGAATTTATTTCTCTTATGGACAAATTGTCAAGGTCAGCCACAGTGAAATATAGGCTCATGAAGCCCACAATAGATGGGTCTCCTCACCCTCAACGAATTGTATAAATAGAGGTGACATTTTCCTCATTTGGACATCAGCTCATCACATCATCTTCTCTCTCTAGATTGGTTTGTACAACTTGGAGGTCTCCCTCTCTTCTTTGCACGTGTGGCAAACAACTCTCTCTCTCTTCTTTGCACGTGTGGCAGGCAACTCTCTCTCTCTTCTTCACACGTGTGGCAGGAGGCCAAGTTTTTTTGAGTAAAACAGGTTGAAGTTTTCAGGGCATTGACCATTGTTGACATAGGGTGATTTGACCAGCGTTAACCTCGATTTTTGGGCCAAAAGTTTGATTTATCTAGGCCGCATTTATTAGCACAAAAATTGAGAAGTTTGGGATAGGATGACCAGTGTTGACTTCAAATTTGACTGCTGAAAATTACAACAATGTTTCTCTCTCCTTTGACTGGGTTTGACCGTCTTGCTTTGGGCTGATTTTGACTCTCCTGGAAGGTCGAATTGGATTGTTGTTGACTGCGCTGATTGGAGGACATTTTGGGGGCAGCTTTAACTGCTATGGTTAGGGTTGCATTGACTACTGGTTTGTCTGCTAATTTGGCAGATCTGTTTTGGGCTTACATTTATAAAATTTGTACTCTCTCTCTCTCTTTGTTGAACTATTGAAGAAAAATAACAAGATTTGATCAAAGGGTTTCCCAACATTGGGGTTTGTCCCTGGTATCCACCACATCTTGTGTCCTCTTGCCTTGGCTTGTTTTCTGCATATGATTTTATGTTCTATCTGCATTTATTGTCAATGTTTATAAGTTAATGTGATTGCAATGGATGTAATTGGAAATTGTCATTGGGCTGCTAAAGGAACATTTAAGTAAATTGTGCTTAAGCATAGAACATACCATTATTATCAAAAATTAATAGGCTGAGGCTTATCATGGAGTCAACCCTTGATTCGCTAGAGCAGGAGGTAGTGGAGGGGGTAGAGGAGGAGGAGCAACAGGAGGAGGAGGTGACACCACCTACCCCCATCAGCAATAGAGGACGTGGTCTACCTCCTATAGTTCCAAGTTCTTCGGCTTCTAGAGCACATCAGAGTCCACTGCCAACTCCATCGCCATCTACATCTAGAGGAAAAGTTGTTGCATTTTCTTGCAAGAGGAGTATAGGAAATCAATGGTATTAGTTATTTGGTTCATTTCATTGTATATGACATTATGACTCATGGTATGAGATACATTATTATATTTTTTGTTGATATTTTGAGGCCGAGTTGGGACTCGGGACTTAGTATTCAGGACATGATTCACTGTTATGTGTGATGTAGCACTAGAAATTATATTACACATCTTATATATTAGTTCTTTTTTCATATTTATGTGTCAATGCATTTATTTTATGTTGTGGATGCTTTAGATATTAAAAAAATGAAAAAATGAATATTTTTGTATTTGTTGATTTTTACCGATTTTTTCTGATTTCGGACCCTCACTGATTTAATCCCGATTGCGATGTTCGCATCATTGCCTTCCAAAAGTTTGGCTAAATAAAACACCCAAGGATAATGTTCAACAAAGTAGGGCTCCTGGTGAGATGAGATGTAATTCTAGGGTAATGAGTTCAAAGGATTAAGCTAGAGGGATTAATTTGTCCTCGAGAGGCTCAAATTGGTTCCCAAACACATGCTACCTTTAAATTACCAATTGTTGTTAAATTAGGGTTTTTAAGTGATACAATTTATAGTTTGCAAAACTTACAGAAGCAATAAAAAAATAGTCTAAAATTGATTCTAAGAAAGAAATAAACAAAAGCTACTTAATGAGTAAAATAGGAAAATGGTTGCAACGATTATTTAATGGCTGAAAACACTTGAAATAAAATATAAAACCCTAGACGTCAACCCTAAAAGTGACTAAAAAATGCACTAAAAATGATATTTTGCTTTTCCAATTTAGTATATGCAAAGACTAACCCTTAGACTATGAATTCCAAGGTATTCTTTGATATTAAATGCAATTTTTTCCATAACCTAACCCTAATTCACCCTATAAAATATAAAAATAAGAATTTAGAGTTTTAATTTTTTTGTAGGACTAACACACTAATAGACTAGTGCCTTTCTCAACCCTGAGCTAATGGAGTCAAAGGTGAGGTCTATGGCAAACAACTAATGGGACAAGAGTTATGAGAGAGAAAATGCTACAATGAGGTTTCTCTTCATCAAAACCCTGACAACTTTCAATCAATTGGAGATAAATGGGCAAGGAAGCTATACTAAGGTTCTTTGATAGAAACTTGGTGATAATTTAGCAGAAGGAATTGTTAAAGACATAAAAGATTCAATACATATGATGAAAATTTCAGTGTAACCCTAATTCTACAACAATTACCAAATGGAAAAAAATATGCACAATAAACTTGCACAAGATCACCATAGAATCACTTTATAATTCAAGAGAAAATTCCTTCCAATCATAGTATCTTCCCCAAGACAATTTGCTCAACCAATGCTTGTTATAATAGTTCTTCTTATACTCAAAATTTATGTAATAAAATATATATTGATTGATAGAATAATGATAAGATGATGCAATAACCCTTGTGATGGTTTGCTATATAGCATTGATTGGTCACAAGGTGAGAGTATGTGCCCTTCGACTATACATTTTTAATTAATTATTTATTATTATGTTTATAACATTGCCACCCCCTTTAAAATTCTTTTATCTTCAAAGCAAGGGTAACGAGGGGTACGGTTGGTGAAAATTCTTTGTTTCCCATGACGCATCTTCTTCTTGAAGGTTTTTCTATTAGACAAGGTATTCTATGATACTTCTAGAATGCAACACGTTTTCCTTAGTTGCAAGAATTCATTCTAGTTCTAAAATAATTCTTCCATTGTCGTGAAAGTCAAGAATCTCTATTTGAACCGGTTGGGCTTCTTCCAATACCTTCTTCATGAAAGACACATGGAAGACATTATGGATAAGAAAGTTGTCCAGTAACTTCAACCCATAGGCTACTTCACTATTTTTTTTGTTGATTTGAAAAGGCCCAAAGAATTTTGGAGCCCATTTGTTTTTCCCTTTCTGGTAAAGTGATAACTACTTGTAAAGTTGGAGTCTTACAAACACCCAAATGCCTTCTTCAAACCTTATTTCTTATCTATGTTGGTATGCTTCTTGTTTCAATCTATTATAAGTTGTAGCTAAATTTTCTTTTAATATTTTGATGATCTTTTTCTCTTTGTTAAGGTGATTCTTTATTGCTTGTACCTTAGTGTCAAGTAGTGCAAATTCCTTCCATTTTGGTGGTTCATAACCATGTAAGGCTTGGAAGGGATCATTTTTGCATATGTGTGGTATAGGTAGAATTATACCGCCATTCAACTAAATGAAACCATTGGAATCACTTCTTCTGCTTATCTGTCACAAAACAACGAAGGTAAGTTTCCAAGCATTTATTTACGATCTTTGTTTGTCCATCTGTTTGTAGATGGCAAGTTAAACTCATATTAGGGGATATTCCCATTTGTTTGCAATTTTTTTCCAAAAATTCCCTTTAAATTTTGGATCCCTATCGCTCACAATGACGTTCATAAAACCATGCAATTAATAAATGTTTTACAAAAGGCATCAACAATATGTTTTGTTGAATCCGTTTTTCTTGTTTCCATAAAATGTGCATATTTAGTTAATGTGTTGACCACAACAAAATACTTATCTTTTCAATCAGACATGGGTAATACTTTGATGAAATCCATTGACACAACTTTCCATTTTTGGTTAGGAATGTGTAAGGGGTGAAGCAACCCCGGTGTCATGATATTCACATTTTTATTTCTTTGATATATGTCACATTCAGTGACAAATTTTTGAAAAGCTTTACTCATCCACTTCCAATAAAAGGATGGTTGTGCATTATAGTATATCTTAAAAAATCCAACATGTCCTATCGCTAGGGAACTATGTGACTCCTTTAACATTATCTTTTTAAACTTTGAAGACGAAATTAGGTAAATTCTATTCTTATATGATAAAATGTCATTTTTCTATTTAAATTTTGGATTTTGGTCCAAATTGTTGATCATGGAATAAGATTTAGGATCCTTGGCATATTCGATACGAATTTCATCTAACCAATCACGAATCACCGTTGTTTTCATACGTGTTATTTCATCATCCTTTAGTGACAATGCATCAACAACTACATTGTCTTCCCCCTTTTGTGTAATATTTCCATAACAAGGATGGCAAGTTTTTCAATCTATTTTTGTTGTTCTGAAGATTATGTTTTCTGTTGTAATAAGAATTGAATACTATTGTGATCTGTATGTATTGAGAATTTACTGCCTAAGAGGTATTGTCGCCAGTTGGCTAGTGCATAAACAATGGCCAATGTCTATTTATCATATGTAGATTTTAGGCTTTCTCTCTTTTCAGTCTTCATCTCTCAAAAGCTACTAGATGGTCATTTTGGATTAATATTGCACCTATCCAAACCCTTGAAGCATCACATTATACCACAAAGGGTTTTGTGAAATCCAATGTATCTAACACGGGTATAGAAGACATAACTTTATCAATGCTTCAAAACAGTCTTCTACTTTATTACTCCATTGGAAGGAATTTCTCTTCAACGAGATAAATAGTGGTGTTATTGACTAAACATAACTCTTGATGAACTTTCTATAATAACCTGTGAATCCTAGGAATCCTCTTAGTTTCGATAGGCTATTTGGCCTTGGCCATTCCATGATTGCTTTGATTTTATTTGAATCCACATTAAGTCCTTCCTTGGATATGACATGGCCAAGGTATTCAACTTCTTCCTTACCAAACCTACATTTCGATATTTTTGCATAGAACTGATTTTCTTCTAGGAGAGAAAGTACTTTCTCCAAATGCTTCAGATGTTCCTTCCACATCTTCTTGTAGATAAGAATGTCATAAAAAAAGACTAGTACAAACTTTCTTAGGTATGGTTTAAAGAGTTCGTTCATAGTTGCTTGGTAGATGGTAGGGTCATTACTTAACCCGAAATAAATCACTTTAAATTCATAGTGATTACATGAGTTCGAAAAGCAGTCTTTGCCATATCTACTAACCTTAAACAAATTTGAGAAATATTTTGATCCATTTAGCTCGTCCAAGATTTCATCTATATATGAGATAGGAAAGTTGTTTTTTATGGTTATCTTGTTTAAGCCTCGATAATCTACACATAGTCAGAAAGATCCATATTTTTTTCTAAACCAACACTATTGGGGCTACATATGCACTTTTGCTCTATTAATTTAAGGTATATTCTATGCTTAGAGCAATTTATTTCAATTTTACAGTTAGCTCAATATCTTTTCCAAATTAGCAATCACATCAGCATTCAAGTAAATTGCAGATAGAACATAAACATAGATCGCAGAAGACAAGCCAAGACAAAAGGACACAAGATGTGGTGCTAGCCAGGGACAAAATCCAATGTGGGGAAACCCTTGATCAATTCTTCTTATATGTTCTTAAATAGTTCAACAAAGAGAGAGAGAGAGAGTACATTTACAATAGAAGTCAACACTTTGACTTACAATAGCATAGATCATCTCTAAGAAGATAATACATGAGGTAGCTGAACTCAGTTGAAGACATGTTTTTTCAACTGATTCTCCAAGGTGACTCCATCACCTATCATTGTGCTGCACCTTGTCATCATGCTACACCTCAATGTGATGCATCGTGCTGCACCCATCATCACTATGCTGGACCTCGTTATGCTTCACTAATCATGACTGTACCCATCATTGTACTGCATCTCATTGTAGCATTTAATATCACTGTACTATACTAGCAAGTGCTACTCACAACATGCTACACTTTACTTTGTCATGATGCCCATCATTGTGTTGTAGCATTTCACATCATGCTACCCCTTATCACAATGTTGTCACTGCTCATACTACTGCATCATGATTGCTTGCTATCCCATGCAAGCACCATGTCCTTGCTGTCCCATCTACCTTTGCTGCACCATGTGACCTTGCTATCCCATCTTCCCTTGCTGCACCATGAGACCTTGCTGTCCCATCTATCTTTGCTGCACCATGAGACCTTGTTGTCCCTGTTGTTGCACAGATTGTCACGACAACGGTCAGACCGGGGGTTGTCACCTTGATCCCCGATCTCTCTGTTTAAGCCGTCTCCCTGGTCAACTACCCATAGCAGTACACCCCCTTTTCGTCGCAACAGGGATAGCGCTTGAGCGACGTGTCTGTGCCTGCCATCATCAGCCTAATCATATTATGTTGTAAACCCAGTCTGCATGTGTGAATTGTAAATAATCTTAGCAGAGCTGAGTCATGTATGAAAATTTCCTAGATGGACTTAATTTTCTAGTGATAATCTACATTCCAGAAGGTTTTTTGTCTCACCAATCCATGATCGGCAGAGTTTTCCTTCAGCCTAACCCCAAAGCCGAAATGAATTTTGTCATTAGAATCTTAGGGGAATCCTAGTGCGTTGATTTGTTAGATTATAGTTGTGTCGCAGAACTGGGTGGCCTATGAGGGTCTATGTCAAATGGGTTTTCCCCCTTGAGATGTAAAATTGTAAAAGTCATGA
>APFE030170619.1:16487-35121 GCA_000404065.3 Pinus taeda | reverse complement strand
AATCCCTTGATTGTGCAAGATCTGATGCACAACTATAGTCACAACTGATAGCGATCTGATTCTCTAACACCTGTCCCTGCTGAACTGAACATGCACTGACATGCAACTGAGTTAATTGATGTATTCATTAGTTGTATTATGAGTTAATAACTTGTGAATTAATTAATAACTAATTCACCCAACTCATCTCTAGTCTATTTTCCAGTTAGACTAAATACAACCAGTTTAACAAAGCTAAACTGAACACAACTCCATCAACTGCACCTCCAGTCCACTAAACTCAACTCACTTGAGTTCTAACTGAAGTCCTGCATGCAAATATTAGTCATCCCATAGGTAACCACGTATTTCCTTCTGGGATCTGCATGTACCACATCCGTAGCTCATCCTGAAGTGCTCCAAGAGAATAAGACAAAGTTTATAGTCTAAATATTATTATGAGCTAATAATATTTGACTGTTCTATATTTAGACTGAGCAGTCACTCCGCTGTGGTGTCACTCGCTGTGGTCTAAAAATAGAAGTCCATCTATTTTTTTCCAACTTGATCAATCATCCATAAACAGCAACCTGCAATCCATAGACATGATCCATATGTCTAAAAATAGACATAGTCTAAAAATAGACTTGCGCCAAAAATAGCCTGCGGGGCCACTTAGTGAAGGCGACTCTTTTCACTAAGCTCCATCATCTTGTTGCAATCTCAACAAAAGAAAGTGACCTCTCCTATCTACTCCCAAAAGAAGATGAGTCTATCTTATAAGAAACATCAGTCCACCTAACATGGAAATTAGAACATCATCATGCAAGTGAAAGAAAAGTATGGAAATTATATTTTGATGGAGCCAATTCAAAAGAGGGAAATGGGGTAGGAGTATTGTTGGTATCTCCTGAGGGCCGCTTGATACCCCTATCTTTCAAGATGGAGTTCGAAGCAACTAACAACGTGGTAGAGTATGAAGCATTTCTCCTTCGGTTATAGAATGAAAAAGATATGAATATTCAATGCCTAACATTTTATGGAGACTTTGAGCTGGTCATAAGACAAATTAGAAATCAATGCTAGGCCAAATGCCCCAGACTGAGGACCTACCACAATGAAGTGTGGGATTTAATTGTAAACTTCTTCCTAGCTTTTAATATCCAATTTTTGCCTAGAGAAGGAAACATAATGGATGACTCCCTTGTTGTATCTGCTAGCACTTTTATGCCCCCTCAAAGTCCTCTCCTCATATATGAGGTGGAAGTTAGGTGTAGACCCTCCATACCTGATAACATCAAGCATTGCCAAGTGTTCGAAGATGACAAGCAAGTGAAATTATTCATAGAAGTCATTGGGGAGTTTTCTAACTCCACCATCAATCAGGAAGAAGAAGAAGAAGAAGCAGATCAAGAAGCCACTTCGTCGAAAGATGCAGTGGCTAGACACAAAATTTTGTGACTGAAATGGAACACTATCCCTCACAGACTAGTCCCACTAGAAAGGATTTTTAGTAAAGATGACATAGTTTCCAAACAAATGGCTCCTAACATGGACAATCAAGTACAAGAATGCAATGTTGGATCAAAGGAGGAGCCCCAGATGACCAAGCTGTCAAAAGGAATCCTGTTGCATTACAAACAAAGGTATTTAGATCTTTTCAAAGCCTACAAATATGTTTTTCCTTGGTCTTTTGATGATTTGAAAATGTTTGATACTAACATCATACATCATAAGATTCCATTTAAAAGAAAAAATGAAACCCTGCAAGCAGAAACTCAGACAGATAAATATACTCCTACTCCCCTCCATTGGAAGGGAGGTAAGGAAGTTGCTCCAAGCAAAGATCATAGTACCTTTAAGATACTCTGAGTGGGTAGTGAATTTGGTCCTATTTCAAGAAAAGAACGGAGAGATAAGGCTATGTGTAGACTTTCTAAATTTAAAAAGGGCATCTTTGAAAGACAACTGCCCGCTGCCCAAGATGGATAATATATTGCAGAAGGTGGCTGGTTCATCTAGAATTTACATGATGGATGAGTTCTATGGATATAATCAAGTAGCAGTTCATCTCGAGGATTAGGAAAATACCACTTTCACCACTTTGTGGGGAACATGCATGTCTGTTCGCATGCCTTTTGGGCTAATAAATGCAGGGGCCACATTTCAGAGAGACATGGACATAGCTTTTTCGAGGGAGCAAGAAAAATTCATGGTGATCTACTGGGATGACATCATAGCCTTTTCCAAGACTGAGGAGGAACACATCCTCCACTTAAACTCACCTTTGAGAAGTGTAAGAGGTATGGTCTCTCCCTGAATCCTAGGAAATATCAATTCACCCTAAGTGAGGGGAAGTTGTTAGGAGATATAGTAGTGCAGGAGGGTCTGAAGATTGATCCTAAACAAGTTTAATCTATCAGCCACATTCCTCTACCCAGGAATAATAAATAAGTCCAAGCCTTTTTGGGGAGAATAATTTTCTTAAGGCGATTTATACCCAACTATGCAAATATAGTCAAGGGTATTACAGACATGCTTAAGAAGGGAAATGAAGTCCCCAGTGATTCTTTTAGTAGAATCAAAGAAGCTTTGGCTAAATCCTTAGTGTTAGCCAACACTGACTATTTAGTGCCTTTCGACATCTTTTCTTTCACCTTTCCACATACCATCATTGGAGTGCTGCAACAGAAAAATAAAGAGGGTTATGAGCAGCTCATCGCCTTATTCAGCCAAGTACTATGGGACATTGAGCTAAAATATAATATATTGGAGAAAATAGACTATGCACTGCTAAAGGCTCTGAAGGCTTTTCGCATGTATGTGCTGCAACTAAAAATCACAACGTTTGTCCCTACAACAGTAGTCAACGACATCCTAGTGAAGGAGACATCGAAGGAAAGAGGGGCAGGTGGATAGTGAAAATAAAAGAATACGAGTTAGAAATAAATCATACCAAGCTCATTAAAGGCCAGGGGCTAGCCAATATTTTATCTGAATCCAACTGCTAAGCACTAGGGATAAACCTGATCATAGAGGAAGGTAGACCAAAGGATCACCAGGGAAGTATTAAAACATCTGAGTAGTAAATATATGAAAAATATGAGGGATCACCTTGGTATAAGAAAAACGTTCATTACCTCTTATTCCTAAGGTTCCCGTTGGGGTTGGATACATCTTAATACCAAAGCCTGAGAGTGCAAGCACAAAAATATATCATATCCAATGGCCTACTCTACTGGAAGGACATTTTGGGGGTACTGTTGCTATGTTGGTGGAAGGAGAGACCCATAAAGTGATTGGGGAATTTCATGAATGAGTATGTGGAGGGAATTACACCTAGAATACCACAACATACAAAATGCTCAAGGCTAGATTCTACTGCCCTAAGCTGTTTCAGGATGTTCATTCCAGAGTGAGGATGTGCCAGAAATGCCAAGTGTTTGCTGAAAGATAGAAGTTTTCTCCTCTCCCCCTGATTCTTGTGCATGTGGAGGAGCCTTTTAGACAGTGGGGACTGAACTTCATATGGTAGATCAACCCACCATACAATGGCCAACACAAATGGATATTAAAAACCATTGACTATTTCACCAAGTGGGTAGAGGCCATTCCAGCTAGAAATGCTACAGACTTAGTGGTGATAAAATTCATGGAGGAGAACATACTATCCTACTTTGGTTTTCCTCTTAAAATCATCATTGACAATGCTCAGGTCTTCAAACCTGCCAAGTTCACCAGCTTCTTCCATAAATACAATATACCATTGGGCACTCCACTACATACTACCCTCAAGGAAATGGCTTGGCTGAGTCCTCAAGAAAAGCTGTGGTGAGGGTGTTGAAGAAGACCATCACTAAAAATAAAAGGAACCGGGACTCCCAACTTAATTTTCCTCTATGGGCCAACTAACTAACGCCTAAAAGATCCACTGGAAAATCACTTTTTGAGCTAGTGTATGGCAAGGCTATTGTCTTCCCGATCCAGCTAGCAATACCAGTAGCAAGGTTGCTACAAGAAGCTGAGGAAGAGCCAAGTACCTTGACAAGAAGCATAAATTAGCTAGTTGAGATTTAGGAAAACAGAGCACAAGTGGAGGCCAAACTATCCAATTACCAACAAAAGATGAAATCTCTATTTAACAAGAAGGCTAAGGATAGACGTCTTCAACCAAGAGATTTAGTTCTCAGGTTGGATATCCGATGGGAGGACAAAGGAAAACATGGAAAATTTGATCCACTATGGTTTGGACCCTTTAGGATTGCAAAAGAGAGAGGGAACAAGGCATATATACTTGAAACTTGGATGGTGAATTGTTGGAACTGCCAATAAATGGTCGGTTCCTCGAATTTTATTTTCAAAATTGGAAGTACCTGTCTTACACTCACTGTAAATATCTGGTGTGTGTATTGCAATTGTTATTTGAATTTTCATTTTATGTAAAAAATTCTACTTTCATGAAAGTTATCTTTTGATTATAAGTGACTCCATTCCCAAAGGAGTAGTTCATAGTATGCAGGTTCATAACACCTTGCTAGCAAGGCACTATCCCCAAGTGGAGCCAATGTTGTCACTCACTGCTCACTCACTACTTTGCAAATGATCAGTTGTCCACGATGCATAAGAAAACTGAAGTGGAAGCCATTTCTTGATACACATAAGCTATTAGATCTTGACTAGACCCTCTGCATTGCATAGTGCCTGAAATGAGCTTTCCAATGGTATATAGAAGTCCAAAAAAGGACTCGTAGATAAGAAGTTATATCCTATTGAATATTTCCTTTGGAAAGCTTAGAAAACCACAAAAATGGATAAGTATGAGGGCATCCCAAAATTCTGCATCCACAAATAAGCTGTCACAGCAGTCTAATAGTCACAGTAACCTCCAAAACTTGTGAGGGATGATCTTGCGATATAGTGTGAAATCACCAGGGAGGGACGAAAACTAAATACAAAGGAAATGCATGAAAAATAGGGGTGGGAGGCCCCCTTCTCTCTCCTCCACATGGCGATATCTCGCATCCCAACGATGTCGCAGTCCCACATCCTGATGACCCTGTAGTTCCCACAAGTTCTCGGTGATCCTGCAGGGCCCCACATCCCGCATCTCGACGACCCTACAATCCCGTAGATCGGCAGGTTCTAAACTGAAAAGAATGTGTGAGGGTCGATCTTGCGATACGACGTGACATCCTCGGGGAGGGCCAAAAACCAATCATAAAGGAAATGCATGGAAAAAAAAGGTTGGGCCACCCCCTTCTCTCTCCTCCATGTGCTGACATCTGGCATTCCTGTTATCCTGCTTCTCGCATCTCGCAATCTCACACCTTATTGTCCCACAACATCACGTAATATCGCCGATTTGCGATCCAATGCAAAATCTCCAGGGAGGGATAAAATTATTTAACAAAGGAAATGCCTCCAAAAATAGGGTTGGGCATGCCTTTTTATCTCTCGTCCAGGGGGTCACATGGCAGCATATGATTGGTCCTCAGAGCTAACATGGTAGATGATGTCATCATTGACGTGGCAGTATGGAGGTTGATGTGGTAGTATGGAGGACAAGTGGCAATACGGATGTTGACATGGTAGGGGACACGTGTCACTTAGTTTTGGCGTTTTTAGGGGTCCCATGGGGCCATTTCTAGGTGACACGTGTCACCACTCACAGGGTGACACATGGAAATGATGATGTCACCCTAAAAATTGGCAATCATAGTTTTTAAGGAGAGAAACGTAAGGAAAAGGGTATTCAACACCAGGATACGGGACTCTGATTGCGATAAAGAAAAGGACCCCAGATGTGATATTTTATAGGCCATATCTAATAGAGGTTTTGCATCCAGGTTTCAACCGATGTAGTAAAAGTGTGCATTGAGGACGATTCAGTTTATACAATGAAAATGCCCCCGCACAACTGTTGATAGCCTCAATGCCCAAAGGACTAGGCCCTCAGTTCCAACCCTCGATCATATGAGGAAAATCACACAAGGGGTTGTAATAAAGGGGGCTAAGGAGGAAATCTAAAAATCACCCTTTCTCCTATTTTAGAGGTAAAAAGCCCACACCCGTGAATTCTCTGTTAGACCGTAATATGCAACCCTAGGCTAGATTAGGGTGTCGATTATGTTCCGCAGGACTTTAATGGCAGAAATTGTTGGAAATACTGAGAGAGGGGCGTGAATTAGTATTTATTATTTTTTTTTCTAGTGATTTCCAAAAGCATATATAGATATGTATATGTATACACAGAACACAAAGATCAATAATTAGAATAAATGCTTTTATTAAAACTCAAGACAGTGCAATGCAATAAATACAATATAAGTATAAATCTGATTATGAATTATTTTCCAAGCTCCAACTTGGACTTGAGTGAGGCTCCAACCTCCAGAGCACCAACTCTGTTTTGCAGTGGTTCTACACTTAGGAGCACCCACCCCCAATGACTTTAGTCCTATTCAATTATGAGGCTCCAACCTCTTGGGCTCCAACCCAACTTTGGTATACACTGGTACGTTGCTGCACTCTATTCATCTTCCGCTGCTTTTGCTACCCCTTTTGCCTCTACTACTTCCACTATCTCATACTCAGGGTATTCAACAAAACAACCACACCACCCGTTCTTTTTTTTTTTTTTTTTTTTTTTTTTATACATTCTCATGCCTTTGTCCATTCATTTCCGCTTGCTCGCTGGCTCTTTGGCTTCATCCTCGCTCACTTGAGCTTCGACTCTCTCAACACTCTCTCAACCTTCTAGCTTCCCTTCTCCATTCGCTTTAGCTTCCTATGCCATGTCATCCTTTTATCGCAATCGCCGCTTCCGGAGGTTTGCACATAACACAGTCGATTGCCGATAGCTGATTCCCCTGCTGGACGCGATATTATATAAACTGCAGTTGATATTCTCGTCGGGTCAACAACCTTATCGCAATCGGTGATCGCAAGGAAAGGGCCGCTTAACATTGTGTTCCCTTTGCTTTGAATTCCCAATGCGATAATCGCTATCGGTGATCACAATGGTCCACTTGACACTTCATGACTTCTGCTCCTGATGCGTCGGATGTGATATAACAATAAACAGAAGTTAATATACCTATGTGGTCCGCAACCTTATCGCAATATGGGTTACCCTTAACAGAGGTCCGATGCGATATCGCTGTTAGCGATCGCAAATTGCACAGGGTCAGGTCCGATGCGATATCGCTATCAGCGATCGCAAGTCGGATTTGGTCAGGGCCTTACACACTTGTGATACCCACTCCGAAATTCCGATGCGATAATTGCTATCGCAAATCGCAAAGGTTCAGGGCTCGATGGCTTGCGATGTAGGAACAGATGTGATAGCTGTTAATGCATACATAGATGGGTTTTCCTCCAAAATCTCCTGATTGTGTAATCTGCTTCCTCTGGTAGCTCTGTTTGCTATGGTGGCAGTTGCATGCATACATGTGATAGTTGTTAAATGCATGCGTATAAGCTCTCCGATCACTATTTGCATCCTTTGTTGCTTCGATGGCTTTTTGCATCGTCTGTTTGCTCTATCTACACCTCTGTTGCTCCGATGGCTCTGCTTGTAGTTGTTACTTGCATACATATAAGTTCACCGATGACTTATTTGCATGCCTCCATTGGCTCTATCAGCTCTTTGTGCTGTTTGCTCCTCTGGTGGCTCCTCTTCTTTGGCTCTGTCTCCTTCCTTGAATATTGCCATATTGACATCAATGAAAATCTGTGTCCAACATAAATGATAGGGTCAGCACTGAAAGCAGTTGTGGCATTAAATCAAGAAGAGGGAGCATTCAAAACCAAGTTTGGGCAGACTTAGAAATGGTTCTTTGAGACCTACTTCCAAGGTCAGCGCAGAAGGCACTAAAGGCAAAATGACAAGAGTTAGCTGAGTGGCATCGAAGACCATACCGTGAACTAGATGCAGCCTGAAGCTTAAGTAATTACAGGAATGGGCATAAAGATATTGCATTAATGTTTTGTCTGTTTTGTGATCTTGTGATGTGCTTTATTTATGAGGAAATTACTATTTTTGTGATTTTTTTTGGACACAGAGCCTTCCTTGGCCGAGAAAGCAAGCTAATATGATAGCTGAGGCTCTACCCAGGGATAATTTGTGCTATATCATGATTGATAATGCACCGGCTCTTCTTATAAATAGGGGGTAGAAACATTGAATAAAGGTTTTGAAATATGCAAAGAAAGTCTGATATTTTTGTGAAAATTGTATCTCTTAGTCACATAGATCTTGCAGAATATCACAGGAGTAGTGGTGATTCCTCCTTTGAAGTATTACAATGTGTTATTTCCTATTTTAATCCCTTTTTTCTATTTTTTTCTCTCAATTCATGTAACACTAGTTGATAGAATATTTCATACTTGCCTACAGATTCATTTGCATTGAGATGTTAATGCACATGCCTGTTTGACGGGTTGAAATTATATCTTTAAACCACCCTACATAAATCATAACATCGAGTTTATTTTCCGTTCGTTATATCTACCTGTAACTCAGATATTTGCAGTAAATCTCATGGTTTCAGGCTCTATGTTTTTAATATATAATTCTTTGTACTTTGAGCTCTACATTTTGGGTTACTCCTTCTCCTTGTCTACCCTCATTTAGTCAACAAAGCTAATTAAACTGTAAGCCTTTGAAGTGCTCAGCCTTCACTATTTTCTGTTATATTTCTGGGAACAGTGTATGTGTATAAATACTGAAATACCTGACTTGCATATTTGGATGAAAGAACCAACGCATGACTCTTATATATGTGTATAGAACATGGGTGATGTCTCCTCTTGATTGAGAATAATTTGAGACACATTGATTTAGATGTACCTAGGCATTGATCTTGTAAGAAATCTGAGGTTGTCTCTGGGAGTGACAACATATCTGCTACATCACTTCTTAGAGATAAGTTAAAATTGTCTGAGCTAGTCTTATTTACATTTTGTTTGTAAGTAAATTTTAGTATTTGATATTAATGAAATGAAGTGTTATTTCCACTGCATCTCTATATTTATGGTTATATCTGTAATTCGTTGTGTTCCTATTTAAATCTGGATTAGTCGTATAAGAGCAGTCAACTCTTTCTTTGTTTTTCTTTGCATGTCCCCAATGAGGTCGGGATATAAGGAGTTAGGACTTGATCTGGTTGAGCCTTTGCAAGATCAGCCTCGCAAACCCCGACGAATGCCCATGGGGGAAGTAAAGAAAGACGAGAGATAAGGAGATCCTATCAAAATATTGATGGAGGATGCCCTCGAGAAACAAGGGAATGCGATTGTGGATAACTTTGCTAGATCCTTCAACAGTTACCCACCGGCAGTGCATCCACATCTAGAAACCACTCTGGAGGCTCCACGCCTTTTAAGGTACAAGTAAAATTTGACATTCCCGTATTTTAGGTCAAAATATATGTAGATGCCATAGGTAAATGGTTAAATCTTCTAGAAGGATATTTTTCTATTCATGATTTTTCTAGCCGGGAAAAGATTACTTTTTCTCTTCTCAAAGATGCCCCCCACGTCAAGGATTGGTGGGAAACCTACTATGAGTAGAAGGACGAAAGTACAACCTCACTATTTTCAGCCACTCCCACTTGGAATTCATTCCGAGATGCCATCAAGGAGAAGTACTACCCTATTGGGAGCTATGAGGAAAAATACATAAAGTGGAC
Source organism: Pinus taeda (assembly GCA_000404065.3). Taxonomy (NCBI): domain Eukaryota; kingdom Viridiplantae; phylum Streptophyta; class Pinopsida; order Pinales; family Pinaceae; genus Pinus; species Pinus taeda. The sequence continues at coordinate 25,450 of APFE030170619.1, read as the reverse complement.
CATGTTGTGGTAGGGAAGGGACCAAGATGTGCTGGAGTTTACCAATTTTTTTCATACCCTTGGTACGAAGTTGGGTATCAAGGATTCTAAGAAAATTTGGTACTCAAGTATCTCCACTGCCTACATAGATACATCTAGGATCAGATGCATCTCCTCGCTCAGCACAACATACTGATACACTGTCAAGATCGAGCAAAAGTTTAATTAGAAGAAGTGAGACTTTGGATATGTGAATCTGAAGCAAGGGAAAGTTGTCCCTAACCCGCAGAACAAAGGACAAAGCCAAGGCAGGATGGCTGAGGACAACTTTCGAAAGCCACAAGTAAAGGATGACACTACAAAGCTGAAGAAAGACATGGGAAAGTGGTGTGGGTTCCATATGATATCCACTCACAACACAAGTGAATGTCGGGCCAACAATCACTCGTGGCGAGGATGAAGGCTTCAGAATCAGATGCATGTTTCAACTCTGAGTCAGAACTCGACAAGGGGAATGACAAAGGGAAGAAATTTATTGATGCAGAGCCCAACGTTACCTTTGCCACCATGAATATCCAGAAGGAGGAACCCGAAGATCTAGAGGAGAAGGAGTGTCTCTTCCACTCCCAGATGTGGGTAAAAGGTTCCTCGCTACATTTCATTGTCGACAATGGGAGCCAAAATAAGCTCATTGTAGGAGAGGTCATGAAGTAGCTACGCTTACCGACCATAGCACACCCACAACCGTACACCATCAGGTGGCTTCAACAAGGAAGGGATCTTCGCGTGAGCCAATAATGTCGCCTTCCATACAAAATCAAGCCCTTCACGGATGAGGTATTATGTGACATTTCTCCCCTTGATGTTTTTGATGTTTTATTAGGACAACCATACTTGTGGAAGTAACATGCTGTGTATGAGTCAAGGCCTCACGCTGTTATTGTTACCTTGGGAAATAAGTTTTACAGGATACCAGAGGTAGCATTGCCCACCACCATCTCTCTGGTTACTGCAAAACAATGCAGTAAGCTCATTTCCAAAACTGGGAAATTTGTTTTCCTGATGATACACCCTAAGGGAAAGAAGTAGACAGTGGCCATGACCTCTAGACAAAGCCCCTCTACACGACAACAACAAATGGACAAGGTCATGGAGGAGTACGAAGACATATTCACCTCTCCCACAGGGGTGCCTCTACACTCTCAGGTTAAGCACTTAATCGATATGACCCCAGGTGTGTCATTGAACAATAGCCCAATCTATTGGTGCTCCATTCTAGAGAATGATAAAATCAAGAGGTAGATTCAGGAGCTGCAGCAGAAAGGTCACATCTTACCAAGTTCATTGCCCTATGGGAGCTTGATCGTGTTGGTATAGAAGAAGGATGGGACTTGGAGACTTTGTATTGACTATCTGGCGTTGAACAAGATCACTGTCTAGAATAGGTACTTGATCCCATGGATTGATGTCCTTCTAGACCAAATGAAGGGGTCAAAATATTTCAGCAATATTGACTTGAAGTCTAGATATCACCACATACCAATCGAACCCTCCGATGTGTGGAAGACTCTCTTCAAAGCCAAGGAGGGCATTTTTTAATAGTTGGTTATGGCTTTCAGGTTGACAAATGCTCCTGCAACCTTCATGAGGCTGATTGATGACATCTTGTGGCCATTCACCAACTCATTTTTAGTGGTATACCTGGATGAAATCTTGATCTTCAACAAGAGTTGGGAAGAGCACCTCCACCACATCCGACATGTTATCCAAACATTGCGACAACATAAGATGTGTGCCAATTTGGAGAAATGCACTTTTGGCATGACCCAGGTTCATTATTTGGGATACATTATTGATGAATAGGGGGTGCATGTGGATCCAATGAAGATCCAAGTCATTCGGGATTGGTCAGCCCCAAGCACTCTGACGGAGCTCTGTAACTTTCCGGGTCTTGCCAATTTCTAATGCAGGTTCAGGTTGGCATTCTCTCATATCACTTGGCCCTTGAGTCAAGTCACCAAGGGAGGAGAAAAAGAAAAATTCTTTTGTTCTGAATCTCAACAGAAGGCATTCACAGAGTTGAAACATCACCTCTGCTATGCACCAATGCTCACACTGCTAGACTTGCAACAACCATTTGAGATCGAGACAAATTCCTCTGACCATGCTATTGGGACAGTCCTCACTCAACAGGGGAATCCAATGGCATATTGTTACAGTTCTATTTGGGAACATCACTCCTGACATTTAGATCAGTACAATAAGGGCTCATCAAACCATAATTCAGTTGTTACATGCCCTAGACAAGTCATCACATTGAATGCTTCCTTCCATGAAAGTTTCTTGGCCTGAAGCCTTTGCTGAAATGCCTCCTTGGGACACCAATGTAACCTTGGGTAGGGGTAACTATGCTGCAAAGTGGACAGGTCCATTATAGCCTGCACTGTAGTGCACTTAGGCCCTCTTTGACCTACGCTGGGTGAGATTGAGCAAAATTTACATAGGGTTCTAGGAATATTCCTTGATTCTAGATGATTCTAGAAGGATCCCATCTCTTATCTCCTCTTATGAGCTCAAAATTAGATAGGCTAATGATTCATTAGCCTCCTATCCTCTCATCCCTTGCTTCATGGAAACTAACTCCAAGTTTGGAAGGCCATTCAATACCCTCATTTATGTCAAAACCACGTCCATTTCCTATAAATTGAGCACTCATCATAGTGATTAGGGGGCTAGAATCTGAAGTTTGTAAGGAAATTCTATTGGTTTGAGAATTGAGTTCATGTTAAGCAATGTTATGCTGTTAGATTGGTGTGCTTTTGATGTGGCAAGGGTTGTACTGAAGCTGGAGGAGTGGCATAGGATCGAATTGTATTGGGTGAAACTCTTCCTTATACATTAATAAAGAGTTTATTCCTTTTCCCGTATTCTTGTTCATATCTATAATGATTATGTGTTTCAATGTCTTTGATTCCATTGGTTTATAGTAGATAGATCATGTATGCTTTGATCATTTCTTGTTTCTGTTCTGTTGACACATGTACCAATTGAGTGGATTTAGTTCAAGTGGGAGTGACGAGAGATATTCAAAAGAGATCAAGGAAGCGAAAGACTACAATTAAGTTCCTTCATCTCATCTATCTACTATAGGAAAAGATAAAAGTATTTTTTTTTTGTTGTTCTAGGTGTAGCTACCCACCTAGGGAAAATGTGTTTATCCATAGATGCAAATTCCAAATAACAAATTGGTGACCATACTGGGGAATGACTGTCATTCTTGGTGGCTTACCCTCATCATATTACACTCTAGTAGATTTTGCTTGATTTCATTGATCTTATTTCAGTCTTTTTGAAGTGTTTTTGGTCAAAAATTGTGCTTGAATGTCTCTTGATTTGACTCTCTGGCACCAGCATAGTCTTGGTCTAGACACAGTGTGCTATAGAGTAGCCTTAGCTTAGAGACAATGCACTATAGTGCACTGTCTCCCACTCTAGCCTGCACTAATCCCTCTTAGGCTAAAAACCCACCTTTGGCTTGATTTTTTCCAAAGTTGCTTTTGTTTTTGCTTGCTGAAAGATCAATGTTTCTTGTGGTTTTGAAATCAAGTTGCATTTCTCCTCCTCGCCCTACTTTGGCCTTGATTGTTTAGTGTTTCTTAAATGATTTCTTTATCATTATCAATTCATTGTCAAAGTTATCTTATAGTCGATTAATCTTTTCTAGAAAGTGTCGTAAAGTCTTCATTTCTTGCGAAAAGTATTGATTGATTTTATGTGATTTTATCTTCCTTTTGTTCATCTAAACATTAAGGGAAATGAAAAGAAAAACTTGCATTATGCTTTTATAGGTTTGTGTGTTCTTGTAGGAATAATATAGGGAAATTGAATTATATGTTCTCTATTCTCTTTGATTAAAGATTCTGATTGCTCTATCCCTTGTAGTTAAGGTTTTCATTGTTCAAATTAAATGAAAATAATGTTCTTTATCATAGTTGCATTCTAGGAATTTCAAAGACATCACGCAATGAACCTGAAAGATAAACTCTTAAACAAGATCAACTTAAAAGTTATCTCAATTAACCTAATGGAGCATTGTCACTTAACGAATAACATTTAGAAGTTTTGGGCTAGAGACATCTTCCGATGTCATAAAACATAGCAACTGTCATTAAATGTCTGTGATACATTCCGAGTGCGATACCTCATTCCACATACATAAGTATATCGTAGCTCGTCCACGTACTTTCATGTATATAAGGAGGTGTTATAGTATGAAAAGTATAAAGGAATGCTCTCAATATGAGGTTTCACATCAGACATCGCTAACACGGATTGGGCCTCCACGTACTTTCAGGTATATATGGGAAGAATAGTTTAGGTTGCTATCCATCCATAGGTAACCAATTCATCCGCCTTGTATACTATGATACACTAAAAACAACATTCGGGGAGGTTGTCTGCACGTATGTTAAGTCCTTGGTTTACTGACGGAGTATATTGCAATTCACAGTTACCTGGTAATCCTTTTGCCTAGATTATCACTCTTTTGTTTTGATATGTTATTTTGATTAAAATAACATTAATTGACCACAAATAACATCCTCCACATCACTCCTTAGTTGATCTTAGGTTGAGACATATGGCAACAACTCTGGAGTCCACTGATCAAGGAATTCCTTTCGATGGGAATCCTAGTCCTTTTCCTCCTTTTGAAAATATTGGTGCTCTATACATGTCTACATTATCCCTTTCGGGATTTACCATTGGCTTGCTAGTATGGTTGTGTTCAACCTCCTTGGTTTAAAATGTTGTGATTTCTCCACAATTAAGTACTCCTCCACCTAGACAAAATCAACCTCCAGTTGATCCTAAAGTTGACCCTTTACCTTCTTCATCAGTTGTTTCTTCCTCCCCTTCTTCCTCTTCGCCTAGTGAAAGTATTGACACTAGTAACCAAGTGGATAAGAAGAAGAAGAAAGGGAAGAAGAAGAAGAAGAAGAAAATTCAGAAGGGGGCAACCAAGAAACCATTGCTTCGAATGCAACTTCTGATGAGAAACCATCCAATAAGCCTCACAAACTTCGATATCCTTGCAAACTTTGTACGGGAGACGATCTTCTTCGAAATTGTTCTGGTATTCCTCAGATATTAGAAGAATGGTATTCTCATTCACATCATCCTATGTCATCAACTTCTGGTGATCATGTTGGTGACACACCATCAACTAGTGGTAGTAAAGTTCATGGAAAGAAGGGTAAAGTTATGTTTCCCTGTATCTTATGCGAAGGGAATCACCCCATTCACCCTTTTCCCTATTTGGATGAAGCCCAAAAAGTGTTGGATAACCGTCCTACTTCTCTGTAGCAACTTCCATTTGGTTACAGGAGAATCTCCCTTAATCGTTCACTATTTGATGAAGTAATTGACCCAAATAACTGTAGGTCAAACCCACTCTCTCTGAATGTGAATCCCATGAGTCTATACCTGACCAATCATAGGCCAAGGAAAAAATTGACCAGATTTTACCTTTAGTTAATCGTACCACTCAAGTACTCAGGTACCTTTAATTAATCGTACCCATAGAGAGTGAGTATGATACCACTCAGGTTCTTTTCATTTCTTGAGATTCCAATGAGCTTGGAGGCAACCCTCCTGTTCCATCAAGACAGGAAGAAATTCCTCTCGTTCTCATAACTCAAGGGGGTAATTTTGTTATTCTTACGGTACCTCCTCCAAGTAGTCTGGTCACTTCCTTTGATTGGAATCAACTGATAAGATGTTGTCTCCCTTGTTATGTTCCTTTCCAGATCATAGTACAAGTTTATAATATGATTGTATCTGGAACTATTATAGATGAAGGTGCAATTGTGAGTATCCTTTCCTCCACTGCTTGGAAGATGCTCGGTTCACTGCCACTTGTGCCTATTACCAAGAATCTATTGGCTTTTAACAAAGGAAACAATCAACCATTAGGGATCCTTCCTCAATTGCCTATTAATTTGGGAGGAAAAATTGTTTATCTCAATGTGATGGTAGTCCCATGCCCTTTAGATTACAATTTACTTCTTGGTCGTGACTATGTTTATTACATGGGAGCTATTGTTTCAACACTCTTTCGAGTGATGTGTTTCCCGCATGAAGGCAGAACTGTCATCATTGACCAACTTTCATTTCCTGGTCCAAATATGGCTTCCAGTCAACCATCTTCCCTAAATGGTCCTTTTGTCCCAATGGTATCTTCCCCAGCACGGGTCAATTATGTGGCAACTTGTTCCATGCCTACATCAATTGATGATCAATTCTATGATGTTGTGCATTATGTACTGGGGGCATTGGAACCAGATCTCTCTAATGGATTCCTTGCTGCGTATCCCTTCCAGAGCATTGTTCTCCCATCTGATGAGAACCTCTTGGAAGTCATGACCTCTTATGGGTTGTGATCAAGGAATCATGAGGATAGTTCTTGGTCTTTTTTCAACCTCGTTAAAAACTGAAACAAAGGAATATGAGCATAGTTCCTTGTCTTGTGTCAAGCTCGTTAAAAAATGAAACAAGGAATATGAGCATAGTTCCTTGTCTTGTGTTAAGCTTGTTAAAAAATGAAACAAGGAATATGAGTATAGTTCTTTTACCATGCCAACCTCATTAAAAAATGAAACAGGTCCCATGAGCATAGTTCCCTGTCTTCTGTCAAGCTCGTTAAAAAATGAAACAAGGAATATAAGGATAGTTCTTGGTCTTATGTCAACCTTGTTATAAAATGAAACAAAGGGTATGAGCAGAGTTCCTTGTCTTGTGTGAAGGTCATTAAAAAATGAAACAAGGTCCCCTGGAGCAAAGTTCAAATTTGAGTCTTTGATTAGATCTCATAAAATATGAATTGAGTCTTTCACTTGATCTTGTAAATGAACCTTCATTCCATCCACTTAATAGCCATGAGTAGTCTAGTTAGGTGAATGTAATGATGCTTGGGGGGCATGCACCTAGAATCAAGTCATCATGCTAGGGGCATGTAAACCAATCCCAAGCATAGTTTTTCATTTCAATCTTGTGTAAACATGAAACTGAATCCACGCATAGTTTTTTGTTTCAAGCTTGTGTAAACATGAAACGAAATCCAAATATAGTTCCCTATGGTTCAAGCTTGTGTAAAAATGAACCCATCTCCATTTTAACCCTCGTGATTACCATTCTATCAGCCTCTTCCATCAAATGAGCCTTGGTTTTTCTCCTTCCATCGTCACTCTCTGCTTGGCCGATCATACGCTTTCACTTGGTTGTTTTAGCCTTTTTGAGGAATAGTTGCAACGAGTGGTCTTATTATCTAGCCTCTTCACATAAATCAACATGCTTTGAGAAGTTCCAACATCACCAAAACCAATTTCTATCCTAGACACCAGTTGTTCCTCTAAGTGGAGTCCACATTAAGCTCTTTTTAGGTGCTTGTCCTTTACATCTCGTAAATGGATTGGAAACAAAGTATACTCAGTATAAGTTTAACCCTTTTCTAGACTGAGATAGATTACTTATGAAAAAGGTATATGTTGATCAAACATGGTCAATAAGTTCCCTCTTGTATTATTTTACGCTTTTTCAGATTTGAGAGACAAATTTATGAAAAATAACTTGTGGAGTTTTCTTTTCGTCCCTTTTCAAACTCTCTAAACATGAAAAATACTGAGTTCTCATTGTTTGTTAAATTCGTTAAAACATCAAATAGCGACAAACTTGTCCATCATGACAAGACTGAGTTTCACCTTCTCTAGACTCGTTAAAACATCACATAGTGATGGATTCACTCGAAGGGTGGAATTATACTACAAGAAAATGTTATCCTCCTCAAGCTTGTTAAAAATAATACTGTACTGGTCAGCAATGATCGGGGAAAATGGGAAAAGGGATAAATCACTTTATGGTAGCAAGTCGCTCTTGGACATGAAACTTTCACTTCATCACTGTGACTATTTGGGTTGGGTTATCTACTTGATGGTTATCATACCTATGGTCTATCACACCATCCATCACTTTGGTTTTGGGTCAATGCTTCCAATTCATTCAGTGTTGCTGACATATTCAAGAGAAGTCACTCAGTGAACTTCATCCTTTGCAATACTCATAAACCTTCATTTTCATGACTGCCATGTAGGTTTGAACCCTGTACAGAAATTACCTGCATACGAATTCTAAAACACATAGAATAAACAATGCGAGAGCATAACACATAAAACACATATACACAGAGCTTTTCCCTTGGATCCCAAAACGGGACTACCAGCTTGATTTTTGATTATGTTCCTTTCAATGTTATGATACATATTTATACATGCCGAAGCATCCAATACCATGGACCGAAAACCATCGCGTCCAATACCATGGACTAAAAACCATTGCTTCCAAGAACATGTGCGAAAATCATGCACAAAACCATAGGTGGGTCTGCCCAACCTAACATAGGTTCCAAAACCAAAATTTTCTGGGGTGTTGCCCCGGACCCCATAGAGTGGGGTTACCTGCACCCCTCAAACTCCTTGTGACCCCCCCACTCCGTAATCGGCACAACAAAGGGGGGGCTTCGCCTCCCCTCTAACCCCCCGGTTAACTACGTGGGCTAGTCATGGAAAGAATATAACACAACCCAACATTCTCCCACTTGTTGTTTTCTTTCCACAGGGGGCCACAAGAGAGCTTAGTCATTTATCTAGCCCTACAATGCCCATTGTTTCTCTAAACCAAGAGAACTTCTCAAGATTTTGTCAATGCATCTGCAGTATTCTTCAAAGTGTCCACCTTTACCAGCAACACCTTTTTGTCTTCTATCATATCCCTCACAAAGTGATATTGAACATCAATGTGCTTTGTCTTTGACTGATATGTAGGGTTCTTTGCCAAGAAAATTTCACTTTGGCTGTCACAGTCTATCCTTATAGCTTCCTGTACTAACCCCATACTTGAACACAATCTCTGCAACCAAACTGCTTCCTTGC
>APFE030170616.1:0-44896 GCA_000404065.3 Pinus taeda | reverse complement strand
TTGTTGTATTACAGCTTAATCGTTTTTATGCCATTAGAAATCCTGTGTTATTAAGATTGTTTTTGAGGGTGCGTCTGTTGGAACGTGAGTTTGATTACATTGAATATCAGCATATTCCAAGGTCTCTAAATACATTAGCAGATGCAATTGCTTCTCGAGTATTAGACAGACATTTGAGATAATTGTAAATTTAAAAACATTTCATCACAACATGTTTAACAAGATAAGCCGGTAAAATGATATATATATATATAGATAGAGTGTGTCAAAAAATATACATCGTCTTCGATCATAGGTTGAAAAACACCTTATGATCGGCAAAAATGATAAGTACAAAAAACCAAAATGTCACATGTGTCTACAAAGAGACCATCTAATCACTAGTGGTGCTCCCTATATGACAACACTGCATGGGCTACCCTACACAAGAACCTCCTAAAAGGTCCTGGGACTGCGACTACATAGCGCTGAAGCCTGATAGGAATATCATCTATGGTAGTCTCTGGCATATCTTTCGTTAGACGCTCTAGATCCTACTCCAACTCAGCTAGCGTCTCTACAGCCGCGTCCTGTGGGACCGGTACCGGTGCAACTAGATGTCTCCTCTCGAAAGGCTGGAGATTGGATGGACACCGTGGACCTACATCTGCATTTTGAAAATTTTACTGTCAGTTTTGAGACGATGTTTAAAAACAAAAAAACATAGATAATTTAAAACACTTGTGAAAAATGAATATACCTCTGTCATCCCATTGTTTTCCCTGTGGAAGAACCATGTCCGCATCTCCACGAAAATCCACTCCGGCATAAGGAAAATCATGTATGGCAAAGACCTAGTTCTCCAACCAATGAAAGTAAGCCGCAGGAAATCGAATGACTCCTGCTCCCTCATCAGGATGCCGGGCCATCACTGCAACCCATCGCATCAACTTCGGCTCCCGAAGAGGCCCAACCTCGACCGTGAGATGCTGTGGGATCAGCATCGGAACTCTCTCTAAGGCAAAGCTCACAACCAAAGGCCCATACCAAAAAGCCTTTGATTTCCCGTTCTTTGCCCTAGTCAGCTGGCCCTTCATATTGGCCAGCACAGCAACGCACCAGTTGAAAATGGTGCCTCGGTAGCAATCAATCGTCATCCGCATTTGGGACCCAGTGGCAAGGTGTAAAGTGGTTGCGCCGCAGAGTCTGGTAACTGTAAAGGAAATCACCATAAGTTCAGGTCGGGATATGAACTTGATTTCGATCCCCTTCTCCTGGTTCTAATTGTTGCACCACTCTAGCCGGAGGCTAGCAAGGGATTGGCCACCCAGCCTAGTCCCGAATAGAGATAGGTGCTCACCCCTATTAGGCAATCCAGTGAGAAAATATATGTCAGAGGGCTCTATCTCGAGCTGGTGCCCTCCGATATAAAAACATTGATCCTGAACATTCCATCTCTCGACCAGCCACTCTAAGAATGGCACCTAGGCCCTCATGCTAGGTATGGCCCAGTATTTGTAAAGACCGCATGCTTTTAAAACATCAATGGAAGGTTGATGATTAATTGCGGCCAAATCAACATCTTCGTGTTCTCTTTCGTGCCAATCAAGCATGGTGGGCAATCTACACACCAAAAAACATGCATTAGAAACCATCAAATCAAAAAACAATGGTTCAATCTTGAGTTGGGTTTTGTAAATCCGCTTTGCGCGGAGTACGCACCCCGCCTTCAGAAATAGAGCGTGGGTACGCAACTGTGTTGAAGGTAGGTTGCGTACCCCGACCATTTTCCCTTTAAGGAAAATGTCGGGGTATGCAGGTTACCCATGGGATACCTGTGTACCCCGAAAAGTGCATCTCAAAACCCCAAAGCCCCCAAAAAATCAAATTAGGTCTTAAATTGAAATTCTAATTGGATGAAAATAAAGAGGAGGATGTTGTGAAATACCTGAAAGAGACGGCGCTCGATTCCGACGGTCGGATTCTCCGCAAAATCAACGGGAAGTTTCTTGCCAAAAGCCCTTTTCTCTCCCTCAACAGTAAAATGGTAAAAATGACATGGTAAAAAGTATTTTTATAGGTTTTTTGGATAAATAAATACTAAATTTGTTTATTTTTCACCATGGAAGGACATTTTTCAATGTATTTTTGCCTATCTTAAACAGGTATGAGTAATGTGTTGTTTTTGCGCAGGACAAAAGGATTTTCAGGAAAATTTGTCATTTTTCACGAACCAAAACATCAGAGTCATCTTTTAAGCCCTTTTCTGACTCCTAAAAAATGAAAAGATTACCGAGCGTTTCTTTTACACTCATTAAAACAAAATTAAAAGATGGTCCCCTTATAGCCCTTTTCTGACCATAAAAACAGGAAAAGATTGTCGGGTTTTTGTCATTTCAAATTCGATACTGGAAATAAAACGACGTGTCCTTGATCGCTTTTTACTTTTCAGGTCAAAGACACTAATAATGAAAGTACTCCTTGGTCGCAAGATCAAGTGGTTCTCCTAGGTATTATTTTATAATTTTTTGGGCTTAGGAGACACAAATTTACGAAAAAGTCCAATCTAGAGTCTTCTTAAGTTTTTCAGACTCTCTAAAATTGAAAAATGCCGAGTTTCTCCTATACTGAACTCGTTAAAATTTCACAGTAAAGGACCTGTTCAATTACAAACAGGAACGGACCACGCCTTCTTAGGGTTCGAATCAAAACTAAGTTGGACTCATCCGAAGGATGAGCTTATAATCAAGCATATGTTATCCTCCTCAAGCTTGTAAAAAATAAAGAGGTACTTGCCAAAAATGGGGGAAAAGAGAGAAGAATGAGCCTATTTGTTATCCTTTTGTCTCAGAAAAAACCTTACTACCACTCTTGAACACGACACTTTTTCATTCACCTGGGTTGGGAAATCCTTTGCCTCACAGATGATCAAACCACATTGAAATTCTTCAGCCAGGTTCCGGGTATTAACTTTGAGTCATTCGTCACCAAGCCATCAGTTGTGTCGTTATGTGTTCAAGAGGTCTGCAAACAAAACATTCAACTGCAAAATACCTATCATCCATTTTGTCCATCCCTGAGTCAGTCCTTACAGCAATATTTCTTCATCTTGAACCATGATTTCGTGTTGTGGGCTTGCCTGCAACGGGTCGCTTTCTATCGACATCAGCACATTATCTAGAGAGTTGACATAGAAATCGTCGGTACCTTGAAGTCTGCATGCATCAATGGCAGGTTTCTCGCCTTCGACGTCAGTTTTCATCATTGACTTGCGATCGAAGGACTCCGTGAAATGTTCGACATCGACTCATTCATTCACATCTCATGGATTGTACTGGGTACTTTGAGAACCATTGACATCACTGGTGGTCTCTCTCACGCTTGTTAACAGTTTACATCATTGACTGGTAATCAAGTGGTTTCTACCATGTTCGAAATCGACTCATTTATTCGCATGGCTAGAATCGTACCAATTCGGGAAGTAGAGATGAAGACCCTGGATCTAGTTTCCACCATCCAGGCTGCGAGGAGTTTTGTATTCATTATGTTGTAGACCAATTATAAATAGATGGTTGTGTCCATACTGTGTCTACACGAGTCTATGATTATGATGTATTATGAAATCATTCCTGTATCAGAATAGTTAGTCTATTAGTTAAAATTTTTATCTGAGTATGGGAATGCCTACCTCAGCGATGATATAATCTTATACATGTATTTTGTGTTGAAAATTGCAGGTTATGACTGGGCTCTCCACGAGATAATCCTTGAAATGATAAAGTACTTCACCCTTCCTAGATGATATAAAAACCCTAATCTATTACAGGCTTCGCACTTTAGGGGGCAATCTGTTACACTAAAATTTGTCACCATGACTATCTGCAATTAGTATGGCTCCATCAACAGTCATACTATCCTCCTTGGCAAGCCTTATACCTCTGTTCTCCATGTCAAACTTCAAGAAAGAGAGAAAGTCATTAAAAATCATGTTTATCTCTGGGTACACAGGTTCTCTCTACCTTACCTGCATGTACGCACTCCAAGTTCATTATACTTGCGTATTTGTACGCTCTGTATGTCAAGGGTTGGGTGCGTACCCCTGTAAAGGTCAAAAGGCGCGAGTTTCATCTTAAAAAAGTTACTTCTGGTCATTTCTAGAGCATTCTAGAAGAATGTTTGACGTGTATTGAGCACCTCCAGATGGTTCATGCATCCCTATGAAAGAGGAACTTATCCCATCAAGAGAGGAGCTACCCCATCCAAAAGAGGGAGTATCCCATTGATGTTGGACCTAATTAACTTCCTCTAGAACACTATAAGTACAGGAATTGGGCTAGAGGAGGGGAGGTTGAAATCTGAACATTCCAAAGGGTAGATGTTGCTGGAATTAGGACTTCCTTGTAGAAGCTTGTGAGGAGAGATTACCATCCTTTCTTGTTTCATTTGGAAGTGGGTGAGCTTATCAAAGTAAAGGAAAACTATTGCTGGACCCTGGGAGGGACCTGCACAACACCAAGGCTCAGGTTGTAATGGTTTCTTTTGTTTCCTATTAATACAAATAAGTCCATTATTCTCAACAATTTTTTATTAATGAGTTGTTTCATATACGCCTTGGTCTGTATGTTGAATATGTTTTATTTTATGAGATATTCAGGTGCTATTTAATCGTTTGATTGTTAGTGAATGCAGGTTTCGAAGTGAAGGAGGAGCTCATCCGGATCGACGAGGCTGGACTACTACAACAGCGTTGGACTACAGGTAGGATCTAAACACTTGATTTATTGTATGGTAAATGCATGTTTAGAGAAGGATTGCTCTTAATTGTCTTGTTTGTCACTAGAAAGTCTTAGGCTTCTAGGGAGGTTGGTTTTGTCCGCAAGATTAACTCTTTCTGCATGACACCCTACAGAAGGGCTTTCTAGTATGCATTGCACTTTTTAAACTGAGCATGTGATATGCATCACACCCTCTGCACTGGGCAGTTTCTATGGTCCAATTTTGACCAGTTCTGAGCAGTTTTCGGTGGAGAGCTTCTAAGAGATGATGTAATCAGCTGACCTTGTTCCTTTAGGGCATGAAACAACACTTTTAGGGACTCAGAATCCCTTGTTTAATGGGCATATGTGATTGGGGTTGTAGTGCCCAAATATGTCTATAACAATCATGGGCTTGTTCTCTCCATAGGCTAGTCATTATGGCCTGAAACCTGTGCAAAATAACCTAAAAATCAATCAAAATGGGGCAATACAACTTCAGGAATCAATGCATGGGGTTTTTAACTATGCCCTCAAGCTCTAACTCTCCCCCTAGTGGTATATATGGAATATTAACACCCTCCATCAGGTCGGATAGGGTGTTTAACACTCCCTATAGGCCAGACAGAGGGCGTCAGTGTGCAAACACTGCTTTAGGGTTCCTCAGATCTGCAAGAATTCACCCCAAAAAATGATAAGAAATCTTAAGAAATTCATAGAGAATGGTTTTGGCCTCTACCTAGGACTTACAGCATGTCAAATGGTTGCTCAGATCTCCTACAATGGTCCGCAGAAAATCTGCTCTTCTTTAGCTCCAAAACACTCTCACAGTTCTCAAATAGTGAAAATGGCGAATGTGAAAGCTCAAAAAACTTTCCTTATATTTATTTTTTGGAGACATGATTTTTTGAAATAATTAAAGAGGAAGTAGTCCATTCCCCATGACTTTTAATCATGCATGAACCCATATGGATAGGAATTGTTGCTTTTTTATACTTTTTCCACTTTTTGATGAAAGTACTTTCAAGAATGAAAAGAGGTAAAGCACTGCATGCAATTCTCAATAAGCGCTTTCTTTTATGGGATATTTTCTTGCGCTAAAAACTGAAAAATCCCTAAGTTTGTTATCATTGGACTCGTTAAACACATATGACGATGGTTGGAGCAATTCTTTTTTGCTCTTTTTCTAGCTCACTAAATTGAAAAATATCATTAGAGCATTCTTTTTAGGCGCTTTTTCCTCGCTCATAAAACTAAAAAAATCCCAAGTTTTTTCTTTAAGCTCATTAAAAATTTGTAAAGATGACCCAAGCATTATTTTAGGTACTTTTCTCGCTTGTTAAACTGAAAAATCCTGATTTTTTGTTTCCGGGCTCATTAAAAATCTACAGCAGCAACCAAAGAACTTGCTTTTTTGGGACCATTTCTCACTCTTAAAATGAAAATATCCTCGAGTTTTTCCGCTTCTTCGCACTCATTAAATCTATGAAGAAGGAATGAGTAGTTATTTTACCTATTTTTCCTTGCTCAATAAACTAAAAAAGATACCTCGAGTTTTCTTCATTTGACTCGTTAAAATTTAGTGAAGGTATTGAGTTTGTTGTCACGTGACTGATTGAAAATTCACAACGAAAATCAAGTTTAGTCCATCTCCTTGCACTTATAACAAAATGAGGTCAATATCTATTGAGCATAGGTTTCTCTTTATCCGAACTCAATATATTAACTCACAGAAAAGTAACCGATTCGGGTATACTATTAACCTTTTGTCGCATCTGGTTAACAACTATGACAAAGGGACCACCCTAGAGTCATTCTTTATGATCTTTCCAGACTCTCTAAATATGAAAAGACAACTGAGTTGTCTAGTTTGGACTCATTAAAATACACAAACAAGGTATAGATTCGCTCTTTTTACGATCCCTTTCGGACTCTTAAAACATGAAAAGATCGACGAGTTTACCTATCTGGACTCATTAAACTAATCAGATAGGGTAGAGAGTCACTCTTTTTGTAGTCCTTTTCAGACTCTTAAAATATGAAAAGATTAACGAGTTTACTTGTCTCGACTTATTAAACTAATCAGACGGGGAAATTAGACATTATAATTGTATTCAGTATTATAAAGTGTGGTTTGGCAGCAGTCATTCCCTTGAACATGGCACTCCCTCAGATAAACCTTCCTCATGAAGGCCTCTCAATATGAATCCTACCATCCTATGATTTTAGCCTAAATACCTTGATGTTCTTGCATCTCTGTATCCTAACACTCTTTTCTGTTCATGAGTCTAGTGCTGCGTGATTAAAACCATTGTCATACCTTCTATTGTTCAAGGGTTAACCTTGTGTTTCCCCCATCAACCCATCAAGCATATCCTTTCATCATGCCCACTATCATTTAGTCCCAATGCTCAAAGATTCCTCAAAAAACAAAATCATTCTTGTCCCGTTTCGTGTCGATTGATGAAGGACACATTATTTCCTACCTTTTGACAAGTATCTTCCTACTGACTTCAACATTCTATCTAGGAAGACAACCCAGAAACACATTCAGTGCCTTGGTAGTTGCAGACATTAGTGGCAAGTCACCTTGTGTTTGATCAAGAGTTCTCATTATTGGCTCCCGATTAAGCGATTCTACGAGTGTTTGACGACAAAAACATATTTCAGACTCGCTAGATTGTACTGTGCATCTTGGAGACCATCACCATTATTGGTGGCCTTCCTCGTGTCTGTTAACAGTCTCCATTATTGACTGGTAATCAAACGATTTCGTGCATGTTCGACATCAATGCATATATTTACATGTATTGATCTATGTTGTTCAGTGAAGTAGAAATCAAGACCTTGGGTAGAGTGTTATGCTCTTAACCTACAAGATGATACAAGAATACCAAATATGTGAAGAAATATACCTGAAACATAGAACAGTGAGAAATAAAAACAAGTATTTTATTATTCAGAAAGCAATGTTCACTTGCCTCTTCGAGGGGGCAACCTCCAATAGAGCAGAGCTCAATTACAAAATAAGACACGATGCTCCTCGATGGGAGTCTCTATCCTTTATATAGGATTCATACATGCAATACCACGGGGAAATACCATGGTTCTTATTAATACCATCTATCTAATACCATGGCCCATTTGCAACTAATTGTGGTCCCTTCATTAAATGCGGGTTAACCACTTACAATTATTAATATGGGCTTTATTGACTCTTTAATTAACTATAACTATGACTCAATCCTATTACATAAATAAGGGGGTTAGGGTGAGACCCTAACATGCCCTCCCCCATAAGAATAGCCTTGTCCTCAAGGCTGAAGCTACGGAAACTGCTGAAGAATAGTGGTTGGTTCCCAAGTTAGATCTTTTGGAGAGGTGTCTTTCCACTTGACGAGGACTTCCTTGATCATACAGCCACGCAAGTGCCTTTCTCATGTATCAAGAACCTGTTTAGGTTGGAGCCAGATTGATCCTTCATCATCTAGTTCAGGTAGATTGGTTTGAATTCTACAATTGTTCCCAATCACTTTCTTGAGGCATGAGACATGGAAAACTGGATGGATTTTTGCAGTGGGTGGCAAAGCTAGCTTGTAGGCAGCTTCTCCAATGCACTGAAGTACTTGATACAGTCCGTATAATTTTGGAGATAGTTTTTGACAACCCTTGTCTTTGAGTGATGTTTGCTTATATTGTTGCAGCCTCAAAAAGACCTAATCCCCTTCTTGAAATTGGCATTCTAAGTGATTTTGATCTACCTGTTGCTTCATGTGGTTTTGAGTTTGATGAAGATTCTCTCTAAGGTGAGCCAGCATGGTTGTGCGGTTCTGTAGGAGTTGATCCACTGCTTGTACCTTTCAGCATCCCTTGATATTAGAAGTAGGGGAAGGAGGGAGTTGACCATAAACTGCTTCATATGGAGTCATTTTGGTGGTGGCATGATAGTTGGTGTTATACCACCATTCAACTAGAGGTAACCACTGTACCCAAAGATGTTGCTTTCTAAAGTGAAACACCTAAGGTATGTTTCCAGACATTTGTTGACTGCTTCAGTTTGACCATTAGTTTGTGGATGATAGGAAGTACAAAGTTGTAGTTGGGTACCTTGTAGTCGAAAGAGTTCCTGCCAAAAGTTATTGGTGAAGACCGGGTCACGATCAGACACAATGGAAGTGGGCATGCCGTGCAATTTGAAGATCTGATCCATCAAATATTGAGCGACCAAAGTCGGTGTAAAAGGGGGGGGTAGGGCACAAAAATGAGCCTACTTAGAAAGTTTGTCCACAACCACCATGATGATTGACTTGTTTCCTGACTTTGGAAGACTCGTAATGAAATCCATAAAAACCTCCGTCCAAAATGAGGCCGGGATGGGCAATGGCTGTAATGTGCCTAGGGATTTGACTGTTTCTCCTTTGTGGCACTGACATACGTCACATTCAGCTACAAAAGTAACAATGTCCTTTTTCATTCCTATCCAAAAAAAATATCTTTGAGTGCGAACATACGTCCTCTGAAATCCTGGATGTCCTGCAGTGGGAGACGAGTGCAACTCCGCCAAAATGCGGCTTTTGAGGGTGGATGTTGGTGATATTAAGACTATGTCCTTGTAGTGAAGAATCTCATCCTGCCATGAGTAGCCCGTTGTGGAATTTGGATCAGCTTGCAATTGATTAATGAGTTGGGAGAGCCAGGGATGTGAAAACCATTCCTTGCGGGCCTCTTCAATCCATTCTAGAATGGGAAGGGAAATTGCGAGCATGGTACTTTCCTCCTCAAATTGGTAGGATAACGTATCTGCTACAATATTTTTGTGCCTTTTCTTGTAAATTATCTCATAATCTTATCCTAGCATTTTGGCAAGCCATTTATTTTTTTGTGGTGAGGATAGGAATTACTCCAAAAAATATTTAAGGCTTTGATGGTCGGTGTGGATTTGGAAACGTCGCCCCAATAAGTATGGTCACCAGATATCTACTACATGTAAAATGGCCATCATCTCCTTCTCATAAGTAGATTGTCCCAGATTCTTCCCACTTAGTTGTTGGCTCGTGAAGGCCAAGGGTCAACCTTCCTGCATTAAGACTACCCCAATACCTGTACCCAAAGCATCACATTCAATCACAAAATATTTGGTGAAGTTAGGTAGTGCTAAGACTGGAGTGGAACACATGGCATGTTTGAGAGCTATAAAGACCTGTTATGCTTCATCATTCCAAAGGAATGAATTTTTCTTGAGGAGTTGAGTAAGGGGCCTAGCAATGCGACCATAATTGTGGACAAATTTGCGATAATATCTTGTGAGACCCAAAAATCCTCTCGGGCTCTTCAACGTCTTAGGTTGAGGCCAATCCTGCATGGCCTGGATCGTTTTGCGGTCGACCCTAACACCTTCACGCCCCACAATGTGGCCCAAATACTCAAATTCTTCCATGCCAAAATAACACTTGGACATCTTGACAAATAATTTATGCTTGCCGAGTAGTTGCAAGAGAAAATCTACATGCTGAAGATGTGTGGCCCAAGTGTGACTGTAGATGAGGATGTCATCAAAGAAAACAAGTACAAATTTTCTGAGATATGGTTTGAGTAGGTGGTTCATAAGGCTTTGAAAAGTGGACAGGGTGTTACAAAGATTATATGGCATGACCAGGAAATCATAATGGTCTTCATGAGTTCGAAAAGCAATCTTTGGGATGTCTACTTCTTTCATTCAGATTTGGTGGTAGCCAGAGCGAAGGTCAAGCTTAGTAAATAATTTAGCCCCATTTAGTTCATCCAACAAATCATCAACAACTGGAATGGGAAATTTATCTTTGAATGTCAACTTATTAAGGGTCCTGAAGTCTGGACACATAGGCCATTCCCCATCTTTCTTGAGCACCATGACCACCAGTGATGAATAAGGACTCATGCTTGGATGAATGACGCCTGCTTCCAAGAGTTCCTTGATTATTTTTTCTATTTCATTATTTTGGGAAAACAGGTATCTATATGGGCACACATTTGGTGGTTGGTCCCCTGGGACCAAAGTAATTCTATGATCATGTTCCCCTCTCGAGGGTGGAAGCTCATGAGGCTTGTCAAAGACTGGTAGATGGTTGCTAAAGATCTGTTGTATCTCAGGATGAATATGAACAGGCTTGGGTTCGCAGGCCTGGATGGCATTAAATTGAGCTATGACTCCATGGTGGCCCTTTTTAAACAAATTTTCCATCCGATGTGAGTTGATGATAGAGGGAGCTCCCGCCTAGAGTCCGCAGATGGTATGTGTGTGGTTGTTCTGCTTAAAGCTCATATATAACTCCCAGAAATCCATTGTGATCGGGCCAAGTCTGTGAAGCCATTCAGCACTGAGGACAATGTCGCACCCTCCCATGTGTATGGAAAACATGTGGGTCTTTAATTGATAATCCCCCATTTGAAGTTTGACATTTTCACAGCGGCCTTCACATTTCGTTGTTCCCCCATCAACAATTTGGACCTGGAAGTTAGAAACTACTTGGACAAAACAATGCACTGCTTCTGCGACTCTTTGATGGATAAAATTATGTGTACTTCTGCTATCAATCAAGACTACCACTGGTCAATGCTTAATAAAACCTCTGATTTTTAGAGTTTGAGGCAAAGAAATCCCTACCAAAGCATGCAGCGAGATAACTAGTTCTTTAGGTACATTGTCCTGCTGGTTGTCCTCTTCTTCCTCCTCTAGTTGCTCAAGTGGTGGGGCTTCCTCCAATGCATTGTGATCAGTAGCATCAATTTGAAAAAATTTGGGCTCCTTGCATTTATGCCCAGGGGAGTATTTCTCATCACAGTAGTAACATAATCCTTGCTTTCTTCTTTCTGCCATTTCTACTGGTGACACCTTTTGAACCTTGAGTGTTTGCATAGTGCTTTGAGCCTATGGGGGGGTTACCCTTGGTGATGAAATTTGGGCGATTGGGCTAGGCCTCTAATGCACGTTCGACTTCACGAGCTATCCTACATGCCTGTAGCCATGAGCTAGGGTGGTGTAGTCATACATGGGCTTATATGGCTTCTTTGAGAGCACTGAAAAAACATTCTATGCACAACTCATCTTTTAGACCTCCAGTGCGGAAAGCTAAGGCTTCAAAGGCTGCAATATATTCATTCACTGTTGTTGTCTGTCTGGGTTTAGTGAGACGGCCCAAAAAGTTAGAGTCATGGTCAAAGCGATCCATAAGAGCTTTTTTGAATGTATCCCACATCAAGGGCCTTCCATAGCAATGTTGATGCCATTGCCACCATTGCCATCTTTCATTGTCCAAGTACATGATACCCACACTAAGCTGAGTCGCATTATCCAGGATGTAATTGAGTGTGAAATATTGCTCCATTTGTGCGATCCATGAGGCCAAGTTAGAGCCATCAAATTTTTACATGTCTAACTTGGGAGGTCACGGATGGGATGGTTGGGGGGTGCCAAAGAGTTGAAGAGACTGGCTAGACTCACCTTCACTATTTTCATTGCCAATATATGCCTCCTCGCGTGCCTCCACCTTGCCCTTAGAAAGTGTTGTAGTTATCTCCTTCAACTGCACTTGGATTTCTTTCAAGGATGATTCAAGGTTGTCCATCCTCTCATTTGCCATAGCTTGAGTTCTAGTTTGTACCATGCACCGACCCGAATTACTTGAAATTTGGGACCGCTCGAATTGTTTGGCACTAACAATTGAATGGTACCAACTTGCTCAGCTCATCATCCTAATTCTTATGGGCTAAGTCACCAATAAGCACCCCGGGGGGGTCTCAGACACTTTTTTTTTTTAACTCTTAACGGAGTTTTACTCCTTGCTTAGGAATACTGTAGTAGCCGAATCCCGAAAATGTTAATGCTACCAAAAGTCCTAGGAAAATCACGCCCAGGTATAGGAACCCACACAACTACTTAGATCTAGATGGCAGATCTAATGGATTTGAGAGATATGAATGGATGATCGGATAGATCTAAACGACAGAACATATTTCTACTACGGATCTGATGGATCTAATAGATCTGAACTGTGGAACTGATTGTTGTTGCTGCTACAAAACCCCACTTGCAAGATCTGATCTGGCAGTGATTATGTGTGATATAGAGATAGAGAAGGGAATTATGGTCTTTAGGAGTGTCAGGTGCTACAGATCACAATATACATAAGGGTCTGACAGTAGTACTCAGCCCAATTTTTCAGGGCACTAACCAAGGAGGATCAACCGTACCCTTAGCTATACAACCCGACTACCCTATTGTATGGCCAACTAATCTCTCCAATTACCTAGGGGGCTTCTGATATACCTAGAGGGTACTTGGAAGACATTCCATGTTTGGTTTTGTCTAATGTGCTACTACTCGACGGGGTACCCACAGGGGTTACAAGGGAGTCCAGAAAGCGTGACCAACTCTTGTATTTCCTACGTGAAGGCCTCCCCAAATTCGTAGGTTTATGCGCTTAATGACAGATCCCATGGTTTAAAGACATTGGAACACATCTCTAGCCAAAAAAAAATAATTACTAAAAAATGGAGATCCCACCGACCCTGGAAAGCGCTTTGATACCACTTGTTATGCTCTTAACCTGCAAGACGATACTAGAATACCAAATATGCCAAGAAATATACCCAGAACATAAAACAGTGAGAAATAACAACAAGTATTTTATTATTCAGAAAGCAATGTTCACTTGCCTCTTCGAGGGGGCAACCTCCAATAGAGTAGAGCTCAATTACAAAATAAGACACGATGCTCCTCAAGGGGAGTCTATATCCTTTATATAGGATTCATACATGCAATACCATGGAGCAATACCATGGTTCTTATTAATACCATCTATTTAATACCATGGCCCATTTACAACTAACTGTGGTCCCTTCATTAAATGCTGGTTAACCATTTACAATTATTAATATGGGATTTATTAACTCTTTACTTAACTATAACTATGACTCGATCCTATTACATAAATAAGGGGGTTAGGGTGGGACCCTAACATAGAGCCTTGCATCACTCGGCATTGTTTCCTCTCCCAAGCAGCGTATATTGTTTTTTGGAGGCAGCTCATCAGAATGATCCTATTATGACACTAGATCTGCATTGAGCTTATCGACAGCTAGCATCATCATATCTCTTTTATGAGAAAAGTCACTCTAACATAGCTATTTAGCGTGGGAATACCCAACTCAGGACATGATTTTAATTGTTTTATATATATGTGTGTTGTATCAGGTTTCCCCTACCACCCAAAGCTCTGATCCTCCCTCTCTTTTTGTTGAAGAAGGAAAATTACAGTTAAGTAAAATATTTTGGCCATCATCGTAGCCTCTGATCTCACACTTTAGGGGGCATCTATTATACAAAAAAATGACCCCCTCATCAGCTCAGAGGGGAAAGACATGATAGTTGAAGCAAAGACCAAGATCACAAGCCTTGTTTCCACACTAACGCTAGATATACATTGACAACATGCTTTATAAAGCCTCTTTGTAAGCCTAAGGGAGTGTTAGCGGCCCTACTAACTCTACTTGTTGGCTCGGGGATAGCATTAGTGGATCCAAATGAGAATCTAGAGGTCAAAGGAGCAAATTGACTCATAAATATCTCTATAATCCCTCCTAAATCTACTAAGAAAAGCAAGGAAACATCTAAAGTTCTACCTATTTGTGGGATTTCTAATTCTAATGAAGGAGGAAAATGGGAAAGAGCTCAAAAGCATGGCAACATCATTGCTTTTACCTTAAGAGACTCATGGAGGAGCTTGGTAACCCTAAATTGATTGGTACATAAGAAAAGTTAGGGCTATGGTGATAAAGGTCAAATTGTTTGAAAGGATAGCTTACTTGATTGTCGAGCATAGTCTCAATTCTAAGCATAAGAAGTTGGTAAGAATGGAGAGACAAAGAGGAGCTAGAGGGGTAAGGGAAGGCTGATGCAACATATGGTTGTAATCACTCTTTTGACATTAATATAGAACTACAGTTGTACTGTCTACTCCGTGGTGTTGGTACTATCATTCATTTATTTGTTTGTCCAATAAATTTTAACATGAGTAGCTTAGTTATGTGTAACTAGATATATTTTATATATTCATGTATTAATTATCAAGGTTGTATGCTATGATTATGCTCATCTCTTATATGTGTAGAACTTGATTTGGAGCTGGCTCAAGGGATTTCCACCTAGCTGCATTGTGTTCTCCAGCAAATCTACACAGAGGCTTGAGGTAATGAATCTGTCTTTATTTGATAGTTAGTTATTGTTTATGGACATGCATGTAGCTTTATGATAGTTGCAGATAATCTTATTGTCTACCAAGGGTCTTGGGAAGACCCTTGAGGGTATCTCCATTCTCCATACATTGTGCATTTTATCCTATAGCAATAGTTATTCAATCATGCTTGATTGATCAACAATGGAGAACGGCCAAGCTAGTTGGTGATCGGGTGACGCAATAGCCATTGGATTGAGGGCGAGATGGATCGACGGTGGAGATTTGGAGTGCATAAAGTAGGTGGAAGAATTCATGATAGCCATTGGATCAAGCTAGACAGATCGATGGTGGAGATCTAGAGTGCATAAAGTCAAGGGTTGAAATGAATCGGATGGTGATTAGTCAAGTTTTTTGTGGATCAAATGGTAAGGATCTACGGGTATAATCTTATCAAGATGAGTTTTATTAGCTTCCACTTAAGCATTTCGTGCTGAAGGAAATGAGCATATGAGCAAAAAGTGATGGAAAAATATGACAATGAAATGAACCTCATACTGAATCAAGACAACGAACTTCATGCAAGAACTCTTGGCTAACCTGCTAATTGAAAGAAGGCACAATTGGAAGCAAACTAAAACATAACTAATCTACGCTACACTACTGTAATGGAAATGCAACTACTTAAGCAAATGAATGATTAAACCATGAATCTACGCTAGCATACATGTACAATAAAGAGGAACCTTAGCTACTAGGGTTGGGCCTTAACCCAAGAGCTTCAGCCCTCTGAGTTAACTCAGTGCTAGCTCAAAAATTATCAAAACAATGGATTACATCAAAACTGTGACAAGTCTTGCAGCTCGAAAATAAAGTAGAGATTTACAATTAGAAATCTGAATCCTACTAAGGTCCTAGGCCTTATATGTCTAAAGTCTCCAATGACTTCCTTAAAATTAGGGAGGCTCAACTCCCGAACTCGAGATAAACTGGTGCTTTGAATTCCACTTGCTTGGCTGGCTTCTAGTCCTCATGATTTGGCTATTTGTACTCTGAGCTGATGGAGGAATATTCGAATGGAGGGGTAGTGAATGAGGAGGATTTCCCCCCTATAATTCCTCTCCCTTGTCCCATTCAAGTTTTGACCAAGGTCTTTGCTAAAATTCCTTGATTTTATCCTTTAATCCTGCATTAAATGCATATTCGTCCACAAAGCAAAATATCCAACTCTAACTCATTTCATAAACAAAATATGATCAAAAGTATGCAATAAGTTGTGAGAATAGTTGGTTTGACTAAGCAAGGAGGTGAATTAAGGCCTATATAATTAGCCAATGATGAGCCTCACATCACCCCCCTATTGAAAGTGTTGCTCATCCTCTGAGCAACTTAGTCAATGTCCATGTCCTTCATGGCTCTGGTAGCCTCTCTGACATCCCATTCTTCTATTGTGGTCTGTTCTTCTTGTTCATAGAAGCCTCCTTTCCTTTCTACTTCTTCCCACTGCCTCTTTTCCTCTTCTTCTTTTGTCCCTTCTATCATCCCTAGGAGTAGTGGTGGACTGAGTTTTAGGCCTATCCAATTGACCTTCAACCTTTGAATTGATTTGTTATACATTGGTGTCCTGTTGAGTGCCTCTCTCAACATTTGAGGGGAGTGATATTCTATGATCTTCAAGCTGTGTGGTAGTGTGTTCCATCTCCTTAAGCAGGCATGTATACTATCTTCTCCTAGCAGTCTAAACATATCCTCAAAATGTGATATTGCTTGCTCTTGGGCAGCAGGATATCTAGGTGCCAATTGAGGATCATTTTCAATTAGATTATGGGCGCTTATTAGGGGCATGGGATTTGATTATTCAGCTCTGATGAAAAGAGGTTCATTTTGCTCTCTAGCCAATACTCTTTTCATCTCTGCAGCCCTTGACTCCTCATGGTTCATCCATGACGCCAAAGCCATTAATTGTAGATCCCCTAGCTAGGCATTAGGATCCCAAACATTCATGTCTGTGAGGTCCCATGTTGTGCAAGTAAAACTCAGCCATTTTGGCTCTATCCTCTAGTGTATTTTGGTCACCAAGATCAATAGACTACATGTAGTCCTAAAATGGCATGGTGCCTTTGTGCTAGTGTTTTAATTTGAAATTGCATCCATTGTTCTCTGAGGTCAAGAGCATAGGATTTAGTTAGCATCCTACACTGGATGGCTTCCAAGGAGAGGTTGGCCATACATGCTAGTTGGTTTTCCCTTTCTTGCAGCTGTCCTCTCAACCATGCATTTTCCCTCTCAAGTTGATCTATCATTATTGTTTCTCTGTCCCTTAGTGTAGGGGAACCTTCAATATCAATAGGGATTTTCGTTGATATTTGTTTCTTACCTTGTTTGATTCTTGTGCTCTTTCTTGTTTTGAAATATAGAGGGGTTTCCCTCCTTCTTTTCCATTTTTTCTTAACTAGAGTTTTGAGAGCAGTGCAGGAAGTTTCCGCCTTCTTCTCATGGGCCTCTGGAGACACCCTAGGTGACTCCTCCTTGTGTTCTTCCCCTTCTGTTTCAATGCCTTCTTCCTCTCTGTTTTTCTTATCTTATTCCTCTTGTTGTTATTTCTCATCTCCATCAGTTTCTTCCTTTGTTACCTCCTCTTTTTCAGCATCATCCTCCTTCTCTTCTACTTCATCATGTTCCTTTGTATTAGTTTCTTCTTTATCCATATCATTCCGATCTAGCTCTGTATCTTCTTCTTCTTGTTTTTCCTCCTCCTCACTGAGAGAAGGACTAACATCATAGGTGAGGGTTTTGATGTCATCCTCTACTGGTAAGTCTCTAAAGACTAACCATGTTATAGGGACCATGAGGTTTTGGAGGGCATCCTCAATGAGGATCATGATCAACCCATGGTGAGCCAATTGTTGGGAATTCCTTTCCTTTACTTTGTTTCTGGAGTCTATGGGTGATTGCATCAAGAAACAAGGTATGCTAAGTCTTTGGTGAACTGGTGTTTCTACCCCAAATCTTAATTCTTCAAGCATTCTAAAATGGTAGCCATAAAAAACATTGTATCTACCCTCACATGAGACATATTTGATGAGTTGGTAACCCACCTCACTCCATGGGTATGGTAGACTATCCCTCCTTACTCCATTTTTATCCTTTGTGTGTTCTCCAGCTTCTAAAAAGAATTTCCCTTTTGCCACCTAACTGTCTACTTTTTCTTCTTTTCTCCATGGAATTCCTAGGGGAAGTGTGGTGACCCTACTGATGAGCTCTGGGGTGAGATCTATAGTGACCCCTCTAAGTATGACAGTGGCATGGATTCTATTGTGTGGAGTGAGGGAATGAGAAAATTCTTGAGCCACCTCATCCTCGTACCCTGTGAAATTTTCGAAAAACCCCATCCATTGGTGTCTTATAAGGATTTCAAGCACTTGGGGGTGTTATTGTATCCTCACAGTATTTGTGGGTTCTCTCCTATTAAACCCTCTTGTCATATTTCTTGTGAGGCTTGAGGAGGAAATGATAGGTTTGACACAAGAATTTTAAATTCAAGAGAAAATAGAGTTTCCTATGTATGTAATTCACCTCCCACAGTTGTTATATCCAGTAGCTTTTAGAGCATTTCTAGTTAATTTGCTTGTAAATGGCAATGGATTTTTAGATCCTACCTCTTTAGAATGGTGGTAGTGGATAATTCCCATGATATTCCTTCTTGAACCCCTCTCTACCTATCCTGTAGACTTCCTCTATGTATCCTGTATACTGCTCCTATAGACTATTCCTACAGGAATTCTTGTGCATGCTCGTATAGAAATTCTCTTGTAGAAAAATGGATCCTTTCTTCCAGTGGGTGGCCAGAGTTATGAGAGTCACTTGAGTTAGGGAGTTTCAAGGAGGTGGAATGCACGAATGCATGCAAATGATGTTTTGTTTCCCTTTATGGATTTTCGAGGTGATGTTCCTCGTAATTAGCTCCCACTCGTAATTAGCTCCCACCTCGTAGATCCATAGTTAACCACTTCTTGTCCTACTCCTGCTCTGTCTTTGAGTTCATTGTAGCCATGAGTGAGAGGACCCCCAGTTTTGTATGTGATTACTGGGTGAAGGTGGCCAAGTTAACTAGCCACCTTTTCACTTATAAACCAACTACCTCGTGACTCTTACAACTTTTGATCAAATGATGCATATGAGTGAGTGAACGCGATACTTACCCACGGTCTCGATGACATGCTGCAGTTGTCGAAGATCAGAGGTGTTGCATTATTTATTTGTTGCGTGGTCATTCTTCTTCCTCCTCTTCTGTCTACCGTCTAGAGCTCCTCGATCACCCTAGTGAAGACCTATAGCTAATGATTGTTATTATGTGGGTTAGGCTGCTACAATATTTCCTACAAGATCATCCTATAGAAAACACAGTCTATGCATAAATTGAAGCAGTGGAGTGGAAAACGATAGAAATGATGGAGTGATGCATGGTAAGGAGTGGAAGAGATGGGTATGTGTGAGGTAGGGTTCCCTTTCAATCCTCTTTTTTCTCTTTGACTATCTTTCTCGTCCACTTGCAAATAACAATTATGTCTTTTTCTCTTTTTTCTTTTCTTTTTTGAAAAACAATTAGGCTGCCTGAGGGAGGTTTTCACCCTAGATGTTTTCCCTAGGCACCTCAAGGAAGGCTTTCACCTAGGGATCTTCTTATTCTTTTTTTTTAATTCTTTTTTTCATCATTGGGCCGCCTCACGAGGTTTTCAACCCAAAGATGGGACTCAGGCACCTCATGGAGGTTTTCACTTGAATCCTTATTCTTTTTTTCTTTTCTTTTTTTCAGTGACCTAATGAGGGAGGAGTTGGAACTTACTCCACCATCATCACCATATTATTCATATTTTCAATGAACTCTTGCTTTGATAAAGGCATCTTGTACATTTTCAATCAGTGTCCATTAACGAGCAATGGAATGGCTTCTTCATCTATAGTTTTGATTTGCACTGAACCATTATCATGGCATCTTTCCCCCACATAAGATCTGAGCCATCTTGTCCTTAGCTTGCCATTGAAGTATTTTTTTGGCTTATATGGGCCTGACCTAGGTTTGGAAGAGTTATGTAGCCAAACAAATCTTGCAGCTACTGGCCCTTTTGGCAATCGCCCACAGAGCGTGGACTGAGGTCTCACCCAAGGTACAAGAGGAGGGTGCTAGAACTAGGTTTCCACACCCTTGGGATGCCTAGATGTGGTCTGGAGGCTTTGTGCACCGTTCTGCAACCTTGCGCTACTCTGCTTCCACGCAGATCCGCAACAAGGCTACTTCTCAACACTAATTACTTAATGATTTGTTATCAATCAAATCTACTTATGAGGGTCTTTAAGCAAACATTTAATCAAGATAACCAATGCATGCATTCAACAAAGATACAGATTTTCATTAACCCAAAACATAAGCATGCACATAAAGAATGAATAGAAATACCAATCATAAATTAACTAGATCTACAATAGCTCAGATTAACATAGAGTTTCCAAAATCAACATATCTTTATTTCCACTTTATCACCAATACATCCAGATCTACCTTATGCACTCAGCTGCAAGGGTCTGCGCACACAACTGTAGACTCTACCAGGCCTTTGTGGACATAGCTATAGAGCCTCTATCCACTACCCAATACCCTCAACTTGGACTTACAGACACTCCAAAACTCCTTAGCTCATGCACCCATTACAATTCAGATCATTCATCATCCTAAAAACTAACTACCTCTACCCATAGAGCCTCGCTCTATTTATACCTTTCCATGGACCGTGATCCATGGGCAGGCTAACTCAACTTATATTTCTTTACATTATTTTTGTGTTGACTACCCTTTGACTCAACTTATTACAAATCGTGCTTTGTGCATCCCATAGAGTCTTTACCCTATCTTTACCCAAAGTTTCAGGCTTTTTGCCCCATGACCATTGCATGGGGTTTTTTCTACTCAATAGATCCCCAACACAATCATCGTGACTTGTCTTGAGTCACTTGGCTAGTGTGGGAATCTTCATGCGGAGGTCAATCAACAACTCTGTGTATTACCTATCCTTGCAACAAATTCAGCTGTGAGCCTATGTACCTTCTCCAAGTGAGCCACTGATGCATCCCTATCACCTGCAGTTGCTTGCTCGGTATCACAAACTGCCTGCATATGCGCTAACTTCCCTTCAATAGTTATAGAGATGCTAAATGCTTCATCGAGCTAGGGTTGGATCCGTTCTTTAAGTACTGCCTCCCATTTACACACCGTGTCAACTTGGGCCTTGAGAGCCTAGGCATCCTTCATTTGGGCTAGCTGCTACATGATAGTGACCATCTGTGCAGCCCCACAAGCGATGTCATAGGCCTGTTGTAACTCATGCACCTCAGTTTCCACTTTCTGTATGGTTGGGTCCTCTTGGAGGGATGAGAGTATACCAAGAGACTAGCTTAGCAGTCCCAAGCATCTGCCAACAATGCTCCTCATTTTTTTCAATCTGGCTAGGATTTCGCTGCGGTGTCATTGCCATTCCGCCAAAGGTGTGGGTGGCTATGCCTTGAGGCAGAGCTCTGCAATTTGTAACATTAGTTCCTCCTGGTTGCAGCTTCCTCTTGGGCCGTGCGAAATCTGGTTGCCATGTGCTGAATCTTGGTAGCTGTTGGGAGGTCTCTAAGGATGGCTAGCTCCAGTACCACGCTACACACCTCCTTCACAGCTTGTTCTACTTCCTGATATCGTGCAACCAAGTCATCGTGCTCAAGAGTGACTTGTTCTAACTTTGCCTGCTACTTTTTCAAGCTGTGGAAGACGTGACCTTCCCTGTCATGAAGCTTATTAGTTACCCACTCTTGCAGTTGGTATAGTATTTCTTTGGATAGGGCAGCTAGATTTAATCCCCAGCTACATTCTTTACCTGTAGCTTCGGCGAGGATAGCATCTGCCGGCAACAATAGGGTGTTCAGTGTCCGCTTGGCAGCGACTGTGTCTTTTGTTGGCTATAGGGTGACCCTACCCGGGGTGGGCATTGTAGTGCCTACAACTGCACTTAGATCTCCCCCAACACATTTGTCTTCTTGGTGATGAGCTCAGTCAGCGTACTGGTGGGAACATTGCTCGCTGGCAGGCTACTGTCAATGAATCCTTTTTCTAGAGTCTTCACAGTTTTGGACTTTTTTCATGCAGCCGGTGATTCCTTACCATGTGATAGCTTGAGGTGGGCCTATGTCTCTGATTCCTCTTCCATGTCTACTTCCTGATCTGCCTAGTTCTCTTCTACTATTGGGCTCTTGGTATCTTCTTGCTACGAAGTGGCCTGCTATTCCTAATGTGTCTTTTCTGCCAGTTGAGTGAGTCACTACTGTCATTCCTTCTTCTACTATTGTGCTACCATGGTGTCAAGAACAGCCTTGTCTGGGGCACACCATTCTAAAGGCCATGCTACTAATACCAGCTAAATGGCATCATTTATAGCAATGAACGGAAGTGTGACCCATGATCACTTTGGATCCTTACATGCCCAAATATACAAGTGATGCATGTCTGCTTTGAACTCGGCTATGCTTTGGACATTATTGTAGATCATGGGAGACATGCGTAGTCTTCGAGCAATCCATGTCCGGATATTCCTTTCCATGGAGGTCCAGAAGACCCGAATTTCAAAAACCCTTGCTGCGTCCTTTGTAGCCCCGAGCAAAAGATATTGCGCTACTTTGGGTAGGCTATATTCAATGTTGGGAAACTGGCTCTCCTGTGGCAGTTCACCTGTAACCAAAAGGATTGATAAGAGCAACCATGCATAATGAAATGTCTTACCTTTGTCCCGTGCTTCTTGAAAATTGGTCAGAAATTCATCGCATAAAAATTGTGCTTGCTTGAATTGAACCCCTTTGGTGCACTGCCCCGCCAATGCAATGGCAGGAGTTGGCACCTCAACTACATGACACTTCCTCATGTGTTTACTGGCTAGTAGATGAGTGGTGACTTGTACTACATAGTCGGTGATGCTTGCTTTGCCATACCCTCACTTTCCTTTTTCCAAATGGTATTTCACCTTTACTGTTTTGGTGAGGCCTCCCTCGCTACTTGTTCATGCTATGTTTGTGGGGTTATTTGCTTTAAGAGGCAGGTGCGTAATTCGGTGGATTAAGTTAGCGGTGATCGAGATTGGCTCCTCCAACCAAAGATTTCCATCATGTATGATACATAACAACTGGCAGATCACAAATATGGTGACGGTCATGTGGTGATAGTGAGGTATCCACCTGAGATTCAGTAGTCCCGCCTTCGCCACACCTAGTAACCACTTCTGCAGCAATAACTTGTCTTCGGCCAATTCGGGGAATTTTTTGCTATCTGCAAGGTCCCAATATTCGAACTTGATGCTTGGAATGCACCCCATCAGCAACCCTTCGAACCTTATGTCATCCGAAAGAAGCGGGCTCTGGAGCGTAGTCTTTATAGCATCCACATCCTTCGGTATCTTGGTCGTCCCGGTCCACAGAGAAATATATGAAGGTAGCGATGAAAATTGGAACACAACATCTTCTACCTTAGCCTGTGCATCAATCTGATCAATCAGGTCTTGCAGATCGTCATCATCCTCAGTGGGTTTGGTGGTGACTGCTTTGCCTTTGGCAACTACTGACCTTTTGTTGAATCTTGGTGAGGCCCGAATTGTTCCTACTGTCTTCTTGTTCTTCCTGGGTCGCGGTGTACGTGGAGACTTAGGAACTTTAGGAACCTAAGTCACGTCCTCGGGCTCTTCCTGATTTAGCTGCATTTCCTCTGCAAACCGTGCTCAGGTTCTGGCCATGGTACTCATGGGGTTCCTGATAGCCGAGTACTCGCTGCTCTTCGTTGGTTCAAAGTGCCAATATTCCAATGTCGGCCACAGATTATGAGATTTGAAAACATCCCTTCCCTCCTTATCTAGTCAATAGATCTTGGCATATCTAGTCCGAAACTCTCGTCTTAATGTCCTGGTGCCCGCTCCTCTCTGACGTAACCTAACTTCCTTGTCAAGAATATTGTTGTTAACGGTCATCTTTTGACTTTTCCTCATTGTAGTGCAATCCTTGGGGCACAACTGCAATGTTGTGGACTACCTTATTTGGTAAAGAATTCTTTTGCTGCATTGGCTTTCTGTAGACTTGTTTATAGTCCAACGCCTTCTTTCAACTGCTTAGGGCGCTGAGACAGTAGTTTCTACTGCTAGTCAAGTGCTCGCACCTTTGGTGCGAGTTCTCAACTTCCCTACTAGCCCGGGCTATGAGCACCTTTCGAGCATCTGGGTAGCTGGACTGTCGACAGGTCTATTCTTCCATAAGTGCGAATGCAGCCATGATAGTAGGGTCACAGCTCATTTCTCTGCTACGCTGCTAGATCCTCCCCTTCTTAGCACACTGTGCTTCCTTGGTTGTACCCCTATTTTATTGATATTGCGGGGCCTATGGCTACTCTATCTTTTCTAATATCCCTTCTATTATCTATTGCACACCCAACGAACCCGTGGTATCTACAAATTCCCTAATTCCCTGCTAACCTTAGCACCCGTTGCGGGTGAACTGGTTTGTTGGGGTGGCTTTGGACTACTAATTCTAAGCTGGTTGGGTGTCTACACCTCATACACCTACAGCCTATGCTGGCAAGGAATTCTTACCTTGTTTCACTCTCCCATCCATGTGCATGCCTACCTCCAACATCCACACCATTTCCTTCACATCTTCATAGTTGCACCCTTTCCTGAAGCAACAGTTGCGTGTGATGCTTTCGCTGATGCCCCTATTGTCACCATCCTATTAAAATTTAGTGTGGTTACTTCATGCATTTTGTTCTGCCATCATTCAATCTCTTCATCTGATTATGATGTGCAAGAACTATCACAATCCCATGAGAGCCTACCGTCTGCTGTTGGATTTACCCTATCCTGATCTTGTGTCGTAATCTGGTAGGTACATTCCAACTCACCATCATTGTCTTCATCGTGCACGGGCTCGATATAGCATGCCCTTATAGCTAGATCCAATAGAACCACTACACAAAGAGATTTCTTTTCGAATATCATTTTTTGTTTCTTAAGGTTGATGACTCCATTCATATCCATTGCCCAATCTATCCCTAACAATGCAGGATATGGGTTGCTATCATCCACAATTTCTATGACCTCAAAATAAATTTGTGTGCTAGTGCCATCGATATCTACTGTAACCCTGTACAGTCTTCCCATGGGCAGAATCTTTTGTTCGTTAGCCATCCGTAACTAAATCGGGGACCATTGTAGTGTGGCCCTCCCCATGTGCTCCCAAGTCTGTTTTGGTAGGACATTCACGTCAGACCTGAAATCTAAAACAAGCTGGTCCATCTCATAGTCTCCGATATGGACAGTAAGTCACATTTCCCACCCAGTGCACAAAGCATGTTTGCCCAACATCCAAACCATTCGTGGTTCATCCACTCCCGCGCATCAAGTTGTCAATTCTTGCAAGCCCTCTACCGCTTTAGCATCCTTGAGTAGGTTTAGGTTTCCAAGAAGGTGGTTAGCATAGAAGTATCCTTCTCTTGTCCAAATTGATCCTTACTATCCGAAGTAGAAGCTTCCATGAAGTTCTTCTTGGCTTCCATAAAGGTTTCCTTCGCACACTCCAAGTCAAATTCTGGTTGTTTTGGGGGGGCTTACAGACCCATGTATTTGCCTCTAGCTGCTTCCCCTTATCTTCCCTTGTAGCGACACCACTTTTGAGCATCATATTTATGTTAGGATCTTCCACGTGGGGTTCAGCCTTCATCATTTGGATGTTCTAAGTAGGGTTAGCCAGAAGCACCCCCTTTTCCCGCATCTAAGTAATTAGCGTGTGGCAATCAACTACTTCATGGTCAAATTGGTAATAGTGAGGGCAATAGGATTTTGTCGGGTTCGTGCAATCACGTGCATAAAGCCCCAATCCTCCAAAATTATTGAAAATTAATTGTCCTCATCCCCGTCCAGGTCCCATTCCCACACGGCCCCGTCCATGTCGTTAGTATCCTCCTCGTGTGAGTGGTATGGCAGGATCCTGCCTGTGTGCCTCTGTTTACATCCTATAAGCAGGTGTTCGATCCATTAACATCTCTTAACTATGACAATTTATTTCATTGTGTCCCAACATCCTACAGAAGTTATAAAATAATTTTTTTTTTGGGGGGGGGGGGGGGGGGGGTCAGCAATATGTGACAATTGTACGTGGCATGCTTTCCCACCACCTGATAGATTGCACACTAGAGTGAGGGCATCATGCTTGGCCCAGCTTGTACCTCTGGTCGCAACGGTATTGGTCCCCCTCCTACCACATGGTTCACAAATAACGAACAATGATCCTTATCATGGCCCTGGCCCTTACATTTGATACACCACACCTCTTCTCATACTTCTAGCTGAGGTGCCTGCCCTTGTTTCAAACTTCACATTTCTAGACAGGTTTTGTATTTGTGCTTGGATTTGTTGCACTCGCAACCCTGGGTCCTATATTGGGGTTTCGTTCAGCCGCATTGCTACCTCTATTGCTTCAACTTAGGTTGAGATCTTTTGTTGTGACAGAGCTGACCTCAGATATGGCATTAATGATGCGACAAACCAAGTGTGATGTTGTGCATCCGACAGTGTCATGTTAGCCTCACGGATGGTGCTTTTCAATCTCTGATCCAAATCCCACAGGGTTTCACCAGGAAAAATTGTGATCTCCTTAAACCCAATAACCGATTGTGTTTCTGATTTTGGTCAGCCAAACTCTTTGTTTCGTGCCTCCTAGATTACTATTATTGCCTCGTTTGGATGACCAGTTGAGTATTTTATGTACCATTTCAATGCGTGGTCCTATAGTGCACTAACTAGGGTAGCCTTTTTGATGTTTTCATCTGTTATGCCTTGAGCGTCCCACACAGACTTTATCACAAACCATAACTGGCCTAGTCCCTCATTTCCTACACCCTTAAATATCGGGATCTTTACTGTACTTGCCATCGCAACTTTCGGTGGTGGTGGGGTTGGTGTTGGTGTGGATGGATTTGATGTAGGTGAAGTGGGTGGTGGCATGGACAGAGGTGGTATCAGTGGGAAGTGCTTCTTGATCAACCATACTGCACTTCTTGGTGAGAACCTCACAAGCTCCTCCTTGCTTTCTCGTGAAATAGAAATTAGAGGACTTTTCTTTGCCCCTCCCATTTTTCAGTAACCTCTTCCACTCCGCATTACTCCAGACATCAATAAATGCACTTAATCTACTTTTCACACAACAACATCTTAATCCAAGTATTCAATGATTTAATATACTTACCCCATGGTCCTTGGAGAAATTACCTTTCTGCTTCACTATAACATAGTTGTATCGATCATGAACTCAGTGATAAATCCTCGTATTACCCGATCCAGCCAATGATCTACTACATGTGTGATTTTATCTTTAGTAGCTTCTAGCATATGCACTAGTTCTGGAATCCACACAATAGGCTAATCTAATATGCACCTTCCGACCCTATCAGCTAACCTCGTGATCCACTCGTAAAGCTTTACTATAAATGTCACGAAGAAGACCTCATGGATATCTGTGTAAATATAGCAATCCAACCAATCTTCCTCTGATATCCGTGGATTTTTGTCTTCCTGAACCACGAACTCATGGAGCTTTAGATCCAACCACTCTTCAAGATATTTCTTTGTAGGGTTCCAGTGTTCCAACATTAGACACCCCTTAGGTAGATCTCAGTCTCGGCAATGGAACCATTTGTTGGCTTATATGGAACTGACCCAAGTTCGGAAGAGTTATGTAGCCAAACAAATCCAACAGCTGTCGCCCTTTCGGCAACAGCCCGTGGAGAGTGGACTAAGGTTTCACCCGAGGTGGCAGGGGAGGACGCTGGAACCAGGTTTCTACACCCTTGGGATGTCTAGATGTGGTTTGGAGGCTTCGCACACCGTTCTACAACCTCGCGCTGCTCTGCTTCTGCGTAGATCCGCAACAAGGCTACTTCTCAATACTAATTACTTAATGATTTGTTATAGATCAGATCTACTTATGAGGGCTTTAAGAAAAAATTTAATCAAGATAACCAGTGTGTGCATTTAACATAGATATAGATTTGCATTAACCCAAAACATAAGAATGCGCATAAAGAATCAATAGAAATACCAATCATAAATTAACTAGATCTGTAATAGCTCAGATTAACACAGATTTTCCAAAATCAACTTATCTTTATTTCCACCTTATCATTGATACATCTAGATATACCCTGCGCACTCAGCTGCAAGGGTCCGTGTACACAGCTACGGACTCTACTAGGCCTCTGTGCACACAACTACAGAGCCTCTATCCACTACCCAATACCCTCGACTCAGACTTACAGACACTCTAAAACTCCTTCGCTCATGCACCCATTACAATTCAGATCATTCATCATCCCAAAAATTAACTACCTCCACCCATAGAGCCTCGCTCTATTTATACCTTTCCATGGACCGCGATCCATGGGCGGGCCAACTCAACATATATTTCTTTACATTATTTTTGGGCAGACTACCCTTTTACTCAACTTATTACAAATCGCGCTTCGCACATCCCGCAGAGTCTTTACCCTATCTTTACCCAAAGTTTCAGGCTTTGTGCCCCATGACCGTTGCCTGGGGGTTCTACTACCCAGCTTCTTTATACCTAGAATCATATAACAATTCCCAATCACCCTCTTGAAATTGCTTCTCCTTAATATGTCTATCATGCCAAATCTTCCTCTGAAGCTGAACTATCTTTGTATGTAGGAGGGCCTACATTCTGAATTCATCCAAGCCATTCAAATGGAACAATATTTCCGTATGTGCATGACTGAGATCCAAATCTAGTTGTGTTGCCATCCTCAATGTGTTATATTCAAACTCAATGGGCAACAAAGCCTTTTTCCCATAGACTAGCTCATAGGGTGTAAATCCAGCGGTGGTCTTCCATGTTTTATTATAGGCCCAAGTGGCCTTAGCTAGTCTCTCTGCCCAATCCTTCCTACTACTGCTCACTACCTTGGTTAATATGCTCTCTAGTGCCCTGTTGGTCACCTCCACTTGCCCACTAGCTTGTGGATGATAAGGAGTGGAGTTCCTATGCTTGATTTTGTGATTTCTGAATAGTTCTTCAATCATGTTGGAGGTAAACTGGTTGCCTTGGTCTGTGACTAGCTCTCTAGGGCACCCAAATTTGTAGAATACATTCTCCCTTGGGAACTCGGCCACCTTATCTTTTGTTGTTGCCTTAATTGCCTTGGTTTTATACCACTTAGTCAAATAATTAGTGCACACAATAATGTATTTTGTTTGCTTTGAAGGGGGGGTTGATAGGCTGTTTCTAGGAAAACTAGTGTCTTTTCGATCTGCTAGTCCCACTAAGATTGGTAGCTATCTTAGAAACAAACAATCAAAGAAATTTGCGATTTTGTTTATGTATGATAGATAAGAGAGAAGCAAAGGGGAACAACCTGGATCTTCCACTTGATTCCTTGCTTGATTTCTCTCTCCCTTGATAGATCTTGCAACGCCTCTCCTACTTGTCCTGCTTTAGAGAATACCTATAGAGACAAAGTAACAAACCACCATCAAAGCATCTCAATCTATAATATCATAAACAATGCAGAATTAGAAATACATTGACCATACAATTGCATTTACAAATAGAAAGATTCACAAATACATGATTGAATGGAGGAAAACTCAAAGAACTTTATTAATAGTAGAAATAGAAGAGAGGATTACAACCCAATTGTCTGATCTAGCATCATCCTCCTGGCATCAAAGCCCTCTTCACCTCATGAAAAGCAAGATCACCCAGCAATAAAATGTTTCTTCTCAAAGAGAAACCGACATCACTTTCTTACAAATTACAAAATTCCAGCCTATAAGATCTATCAGATGAGGGGTCCATTTATAGATGTCTTACAAGGGTGTGCGTCAGCTCTAGGATTTTTATTAGTGTCATTCCACTGATAGTTCTTGGTTCCATTTGGATATTTCATTGATCTCTTACTCATCCCTAGGCGAATTTAGAGAGGTAAGTGTCATAGGAGAAGTTTCTGGAAGATTCCATGAGCATCCACTTAGCAAACTGTCTCATCCATTTGTCCATTCTCACTCATCATACCCTACATAAGGCCTCTTCAGTATGCATCGCACTTGGCTAGTGTAGTAGCCAGTATGCATCATACCTTGATCATGGAGAAGTCAGTATGGTCCAGTTTTGGCCAGTTCTGAGTGGTTTTTTAGGTGGAACTTTTGGGAAATGATGTAATTAGTTGACGATGATCATTTAAGGTATGAAACAACACTTTTAGGGCATAAATATCCCTTGGTTTATTGACATATGTTATTGGGGTTGAAGTGTGCAAATATGTCTATAACAGTTTCCCCCTAAAGCATGAGGTCATAAATCTTTTGATGTCGGGTGAAATGCTTTATCATGAGGATCTGAGGAATTCGAACTAGAAGGTGACCTGTATAAGATACAATACAATACATCATCATCATATTATTTTCATGATCTAGCTAAGACAAGCATTCCCATGCTCAGATTTATCAATTCATTTTCATGTACATAGAACAGATAATCATTTGTAGTTGCAGACTGGCGATTCCTCATATGAATGGTCATCGTCCCTGGCTTGGATGACCATCTATGTAGCTTGTGTGTACATTTGATGTCTTTATATTTCTTAATATATTGTAGCCCGGATGGATGAAACTAGATCTGGGGTCTTCAAACACGTTCAATCTTTGCCCGATGTACAAGTCGATCCATGTGAAAACATGTTTTGAAGTCAAACATGGAAAGACATCACTTGATTACTAGCCAATAATGTAAGTTGTTAACATATGCGAGAGGAATAACCGATAATGATAATGACCCTCAAGGTACTACAGTATAATTCACGTGGTGTGAATATATGAGTCGATGTTGAACACCACACAAAATCTTTCGGTCAAAGGCCATTGATGTAATCCTATCGCTAGAAGTGAGAAACTTACCATCGAGGCATGAAAGCTTCAAAGTACTGGAAGGGTTGTTTCTAAGTCAACTTCTTGGATAATTAGCTAATGTTGACAAGAAGTGACCCGTCGTAGGAGGGCCTTGATGTATCCTACATCTATGACACAAAACGAAGCAAATGATTTTCTGGATGTGAAAACGATCTGATGATACAAGGTTCAGCAGTGACGGTCATGAGAAATGGAGGGTGAAAGTATTCCAGTGGATGAGGCATTAGCTAGGTGGTGAATTCTCTGAATGACTTCTCTTGAACATATCGGCAACACTAAGATGGATTGGTAGCATTAACCCCAAAAGATGGATGGTGTGGAGGACCAATGGTGATATGACTGGCGAATGGAATAACCCAACCTAACTCAATCATGGTGATGGTGTGAAAGTGTCATGTTCAAGAGTGACCTGCTATCAATGAAGTTCTTTAAGTTTCATCCATTTTTCCCTAGTCATTGTTGACCAGTACCTCTTTATTTTTGTCAAGCTTGAGGAGGATAACATATGCTTGTTCTATAATTTGCCCTTCGAGCAAACTTGTCGCTATGTTTTAGCGAGCCTAACGATAGTGAAAATCGTTCTTATCTAGGTGGACAAGTTTGTCGCTATTGTTTTAATGAGTTTAATGACAAGGATGACTCAGTCATTTTCATGTTTAGAGAGTTTGAAAAAGGATGGAATGGAAACTCCAGCAGTCCTTTTTCGTAGCATAATCCCTTAAGTCTGAAAAAGTATAAAATAATACGAAAGGGATGACTTTTCGATCGTTTTAGTGAGCCGAAAAAGACAAGTTCTTGATCTTTTTGTGGGATGATCCCTCAGGTCCAAAAATATTAAAATGTAGAGGAGGGATGGCACTTCCCCTTAGTTTAAACAGTTGGAAAGTCCAGTAGCTCGGCAATATTTTCATATTTAATGAGTCTAAAAAGAGCTTAAAAGAGACTCGTTTTTGAGGAATGAGTGATGTTTTTGGGTAGCAACTAGTTACAGGTAAGTTTGGAACTTCTCAAAACATGGCAATGTGAAGAGGGTGGCTAACAGGATCACTCGTCGCAACTGTTCCTCAAAAGGGTAAACAATCAAGAGGAAGCATACAGTCAGCCAAAATAATGGAGGTGATGGTAGAACACAACCAAGGCTCAAAATGCCGATAGCGTGGCAATCACAGAGGTCGTTCACTGAAGGCAGGTTTATTTTTTAATGGGCTTGAACCTTGCATTAACATATGCTCAATAGCGGGTTTATTTTTTAACGAGCATGAACCTTGCGGAAACATTGCTCATAATAGTGGTCAAAGATGTTCAATTTACCTTTTAACACATTAGATTCTTTCGACGGTCATACAACCTGCTCAATTGCTCCATCAATTTGATTAGAAATACATAAACATGCCCAAAAAATGAATTAAAACTAACATTTTACTTGAAGTACGTGAATAGTAACATAAAAGTAGTTTTACCTCTTATTTTTACCCTTTCATTTCGAATTTGGGATTTTGGAGCTCTTGAGTGGTTTTCCCCCTCAAAGTTCATCCGTTGATTTCGTGAGATATCGTGGGCTATTCTCTGTGCCGTCAGGACCAAGCAGGAGCTAACCTTGAGTTCTTCATTTTCATTCCATCCTTTTCTGATTTTGCCCAAGTTTGTCCCTACTTCTGGGCCCTTGGGGTTTAAAGAACTCATTCTCCATCCATCACACCTAGTCTGCATCGAAAGGTGCAATGCATACTAAGTTGGACACTCGCCAATTAGTATGCATCTCACCTTGCTCAAAGGCAGGGCGTGATGGGCACAGAAGGGGAACTTTACATAGTGATTTTTCATGAAAAGTTTGCCTATTTTTGCTCAAAAATGGATCCTAATTCATCTTTTCTCTATGTCTCAGACATTTGTTAGATCAAGATGGTCGTCACATGGCATGAACGAAAACATGAATAAGAGGACATGGTTTCCTTACATGATCAGGGCACAGTTACTGCATTACAAAACTATGGTTTGCTCAAATTCTTCCACATATCCAGCATGAGGCAAAAAATTAGTTTGTTGCAATATTTTCTCGATGCATGGGATCCGATCAACTAGGTATTCCAGATTAGACAAAAATATATTCCATTGATAGTCGAGGATATCTACTTTTTGATGGGGTTTTCGAGGCATGGTGCCCCTCTCTCACTATCAGGATCCGCCCGTGGGGGCGAATCCGTGAGGGATTATATTCATCAATTTTTTAGAGATGGATCTTAGCCTAGCAAGGATGGCAAGATCAATATCCGAGATGTCACTGATCAGCCCTTGAGGACCATTTTATTCACCTTTGCTAGATTGGCTAGTAGTGCGGCTCTTCATTTGGCAAATAGATCTTATATGTAGTATGCCCTGGAATCCCTGGAACCAAAAGTATTCAACTAGTGTGAGGTGGTACTTTTGGTCATAAAATAACAGCTCTCTAAGGTAAAAAATGGAAGATCCAAGAATTTTGGCTATGGTTTCATCTTGACTGCTTTTACCTTGGAGAGGATTCCACTAATGCAGCCTCAGTACATTTCACTAGGATTGCCAGCACCGAGGGAACCACAAATGCAGAGATGGGTTGATCTCATGGCTAGACATGATGGTTAGTCAAAGATTTCCTTTTCTAATTCCTTCTTTGAGTGGTTTGACCGTCAGGAGATGGTCTTCGCGGAGTATCCATACATCGGGATGGATTTTCGAGGCGACCTCGATTTGGCATTACTCGCTGGTGAGCAGTGG
The DNA here is from genome assembly GCA_000404065.3 of Pinus taeda. Lineage (NCBI taxonomy): Eukaryota > Viridiplantae > Streptophyta > Pinopsida > Pinales > Pinaceae > Pinus > Pinus taeda. The sequence continues at coordinate 11,158 of APFE030170616.1, read as the reverse complement.
AGTGCTATGGGTTAAATGCTTTAACCATATCTTTTTTTATCAGCTTTATAATGTTTTTTTTGTTTTCAAATGTTATCAAGACTAATCAAACTCATATGTGTGTGCAGATATTGGGCCAGTGTGACCAGTGGCATGCCCACAGGTGGCAGCTAACGCTCCAACAGGAGAGGCTATATGGAGGGCCGTCCTTCGTGATTTGGTCATAGCAAAGACCCTGGTAGTGCTACAATATTAGGTTGAGGGCCTCACTCTTGGTATTCAAGATGTGAGGACCAACGATTTACCTCTGAGGTTATAGCGCCATACTACTGGCGTGCCGAGTCGATGGACTAGGCTCTTGCATATGATCGCACAAGTGGTGACATGCTATCAACAACATCATTAGTCTAGGGTGCTTTTCTGCATTCATTTTTTGAGTTTCTTGGTCATATGACCATTTTTTTCTTGGGCACAAAACATTCTGTAAAAACTATAAATAGCTATATATTTTTTATTTTCGTAGTTTTATCTTGGTTAAGTTATGTGATCCTAATGCAAATGCTAATGTGAAATGCTTTTCTTTATAAATGCTGCAAATGTCTATCTAACACATAATTTTCTAATGAATTTGTTAATGTGTTTAAGTTTCTGGAAATGTTTTGATATTGAATGGAATGAAACTGCCTTTCCAAAATATTGACTCTCAAGAACATACAATAGATAGTTGGGTTTTGAACAGAATAGACGCCAGTAAGCTGTAGAATGACGAGTTGTGAATCTAGCCTGACAACAATTCGGTGTATGCCATGTGAAATGGCATCAAAGAGAAGCTCCATCAATGCACTATACTCAGTGATGTTGTTAATTGATTGGCGAATACATATCCCCCTGAAACTCACTAACTCGTCGCTTGGAGCAAAAATGGCCCAGGCTGCAGAAGATAGGTTTTGCGTACTACGACTATGTCCATTGGTGTTACACAGTAATTTGTCACTGTCTCCCTGTCAGCCTTCCTGCTATGTCATGGGACCAAATTAATCATGCTCATGCTCTCTAATGTTGCTGAATGACCCACTTTGCCAAAGTTCTTCTATCATCGCGACTGTTGTAAAAATAAACGCGCTGATGAGCGCTCTAAAATAGACCTAATGCGCTGCCAGCGCGGAAGCACACGTGATTCCCACGCTCGTCAAATTTCATGTGACAGCGCGTCTGTTACTTATATATGATTGTGCTGATATGACTTTCTTTGTTATTCAGTAGCAATGTCAGCGCTCCAGTGCAGTTATTTACCCGCGATGATTCGGTTTGGGCGAATTTGTTCTAACAGTCGGCCTTCCAGATGACTCTAGACCTAGTTGTTGGCCTTGTAAATGTCACCCTCCCTTCTCTGGCATGTTTGTTTCGTCATTTGAGCCACCTTCCTTGGAGATAAGCTCATCCTCCCACCATTCATGGAGACTCCTTCTCCTATTTAAGCCTCTACCATTTCCATGAGTTGCTAGTTTGGAATTTAGTGTGTTTAGAGTGTTGTTGATAGTGTGTGAGCTTGATAGGCAGCTGGTGTGACAAGTGTGGGAGTGCTACAGTGCTTAAGGAAGGTTGTGCCATCTTGTGTAAACTTGTGTGAGAGAGAGTGTTGTCTTGGGATATCTACCTTCAAGGGTGAATGCTTGAGGGACTTGCTGGCTGGACCCAACCAAAGGAGGATTTGATGTCAGAACTTGGTTGTATTCTATTTTGTTTTATCAATAATAATAGACGACTATCATTATGGTTCCACTCATGTGTCTTTATTATGATGTTTGAGTTGTATCCTTTTTGACTGATACGTAGTTGCATTTCCCGGATTTTATGCTTGTATTTGTCTTGTTCTTTGCATGTGCAGGTGTCTGTTCACGGAGATCATGAGGATTGTGATGAGCTGAAGCGAAAGAACGGAAGCGACAACCCTTTGATGGATATAAGCGTTGGATTCGAGGTAGGCTCTCATCTTGGCCTTTATTTTACAATTAGGAACCCGCATGTTAGGGTTGTTTGATTGTTGCTAGACCTCAGTTAGGCTAGTGGGATCGCCTTTGTCCGCGGAGGGGATTTACCTACACAACAATCGGCATACCCAATGAATGTTTCCAAAAGGTCTGACATTTGCAACAAATGCAAAGTGGATTACCTAACCAAAATGAAAACTCTTGATGAAAACAAAAATGTAACAAAAGCATATTTATAAAAATATTACTACACTTAATCAAGCATAGTAACGGTTAAGATACAACCCGTTTCGGGGTTGCGACAGTGGAATCCCATCATAATCTACCAGTTCATAGGCTCCTTTTGCTAATACTCATTTAACAATGTAGGGGCCCATCCATAATGGTTCGAACTTACCTGCTCCCAATTTATCAAAGTCCTGATCATAAAACAAGACCAAGTCACCTTTTGAAAAGACATGAGGCTTGACATTCTTGTCAAATTTCCCTTTGACATGTTTCATATGAGCTTCGTTAGCCAATACGGCATCATGACAGGTTTCATCCAAGTGGATTAGTTCCAATAAACGAGCCTCTTCCTTCGAAGTTTTGGGAAGTAGATCGATTGTGAGCTTGAGAGACGAAATTTCGCACTGAATCGGTAAGACAGCTTCCAGACCATACACTAACTAAAAGGGTGTAAATCCAGTTGCATTTCTCACTAATGTCCTATATGCCCATAGAGTTGAGTACAGGATTATATGCCAATTCCATTTGTGGACTCTAATCATCCTTTGCAGCATGCGTTTCAGGACTTTGTTAATGGCCTCAACTTGTCCGTTAGCCTGTGGATAATATGGAGTAGAACTGTCGTGGGACAGTCCTAATTTGGCAGTCAATTCAACCATCATGTGATTGCAAAAATGCAATCCATGATCTGTGATTATATCCTGTGGAACACCGAGTATAGAGACTACATGATTGAAAAAGAAAAGAGTAGCCATTTCACCGCTGTTGTTTAATGTAGGCATCGCCTCGGCCCATTTTGTAAAATAGTTGACAGTGACTATGATATATCCATGCCCCCTAGTAGAGGTGGGGTTACATGTCATGAAATCTATGACCCATTTAGCAAATGGCCCAACAACAACTACTGGATGCAGCGGTGCAGGTGGTAATCTGGTTTTGCGGTCAAAAATCTAACAAGCATGGAAAATTTTGATGGTGATTATGCAATCTTTGAATATAATAGGCCCAGAAATAACTAGCTCGTAAGATCTTTTGTGCAGTAATGTAACCAGATAAATGCCCCGCACATGTGCCTGAATGACAGTCATTCAGGAATTTTTTGGCCTCCTCATGCGTGAGGCACCTTCGCAGAACTGTATCGACACCACGATGGTAAAGTGTATCACTGATGATCATGTAGTATTTGGCTTGGTATTGAATATGCCTATGTTCAGTGTGAGAGGTGTTAGGCCTAAATGTTTGGGTTTGGATATAGACCAGTATATCTCCATACCACAGATTGCTTGACGATATCAGAAACAGAGTTTCATCTACGATTGATGCTTTAGATGTTAAATCGTTGGACGGCGATGAGAGGTCACAAAGTAACTCTGTGAAGACTAGATATTTCTTTTATTTGGATTTGGTGAATTCCATATCAAACTCTTGCAAAATGGCTATCCATTCAGAATTTTTTCCCCCTAGTAACTGACGCGACAGAATGTAGGTCATAGGGTTGCAATCTGACAAAATGGTAGTTTTGCGGAAGAGTATGTAGTGTCAAAATCTCTATACATCTTGAAGAGCTACTAAGGCTAACTTTTCAACATAGGAGTACTTGCTTTCTATATCATTTAAGTTGCAGCTCAAATAATACACAGGATGTTCTATTTCATTTTCTTCTTGTACTAAAACCATGGTGATGGTTGTATCTGTAGCGACGAGATATAGGTTAAAGTCCTTTTGATAGTCAAGGGTGTACATTAATGATGCTTTTACTAGGGAATCTTTTAAAGCATCAAAGGAAGCTTGCACAACCTGATCCCAGTTGAAGGGTACTTATTTTTTGAAAAGACGCGTATAACCTTTAGCAAGTTCGACATAATTTGGAATGAACCTCCTGAGAAAGTTTGCTTTCCCTTGGAGTTTCTAAATCTGAAGCAAATTTGAAGGTGGAGGCATGTCGATGATTGCCTAAACCTTACATGGGTCGAGTCGAATTCCATCCTTAGAAACCATGAAACCAAGTAATGATCTAATAATCACCCTATGAGTGACCTCAGTTGAAGATTTATTAAACAAAATGTATTACAGACTCATGTGTTGGTGTGTGTGTGTGTTCTGCGTTATTGAAACAATGGATCGATCAATTTGCCAATACACAGACATTTAAATGGAAAGATAGCAGAGAAATACAAGTAAGCAATACTAGACACAAATAGTTTTTAATAAGGAGTTCACCCTATTTTCCAGGGCTATGTCTCTGGTCCAGCTTTAGTGGTGGCCTGGTTTTATTGTGTCTTACAACAAAGAATTTACAATGCAAGGACTCAATATGAGTTCTCCTGACAATATATTTTGCTTGGCAGGGTGGTTCTTGGATTCCCCAAGCCACTCAGAGTTCACAGACTCTTTTTCTTCCTACCAGCTCTGTGACCTTTGGTCTACAATAGAAAGAGCCAACTGTGATGCTCAATCCAGACAGATCCCTCTATGGGTAGGCTCGAATCTTCAAGCTCTCTGGTGCTCGATGTTGCCTGTGGTCAGCCCGACCCTCTGTCTCCTTTGTTTGGCTTTACTGCTCTCTGTGTTTAGTCCTCCTCTCAGAGTTCACTGTTCACTATCTCTCTGGTCATTCGGATTCTTCTCCCAAATTCTCCTCTCCTTTCCCGACTGTCTCTATTCATGGATTTAACCAGTCGACCCTATGCTTGTTCGATTCCTCTCCCACCTGCACCAATTCTCCTCCTGCAGCTGTGCTTGGAGTTCCCTATTCGGCATCAGCATGAACACTCAAGGAGTGCCACGTGTCTGCATCTAACTGGTGCCAGCATGCTTCGTCGGCTCGTTCCTCTGGTTATGTTGTGAATACGCTCTTCCTCCACCATGGCGGTCAACAGATTTCAAATCCCTTTTAAATCATAACTTATTTCCCTATCGATTCCGCTGTTGACATTATGATATGGCTCTACGATACAGGTGTTGTACTTGATGGCAACTCACTCAAGTGGTAATGGTCTGTTCAGGCTCTCAAAATGAAGAAAATAAGAGGTTCGCAGGTATACAGTTCAAAAGGCGCGGACCCGCAGGTACACCATTTAGAAAATTGCGGTCTTATTCGCAGGTTGTCTGAACAAAAGGTGCGGACCCCAGTGCACACACTTCCATGCAGTAAAAAGCGTGATCACATGGGGTTTCTTATGTTTGGCCCGTGGTATTTAGCCCGTCGATCATGATCCTATGGTTTTGGCCCGTGGTATAGGATCTATTTTAGCCCCGGTTTGGATCCCTTGTTTTGGTTATTTGATGGTTTTGTCCCATGGTGTGAATGAGGGCTTGTCTATAAATAGGGAAGGAGATCACTTGGCCAAGGTATCTTCTTTGCAAATTGAATATCTTAAGATCTGAAGTATTGGGTTATCAGTTTAAAAAGCTTGATCTATATAAAAGTGAAGTTGAAAGTGAATCTATAGTATGTGATCTCTCAGGCACATGATCAGATCTGGGTATCTGACCGTCAGTGGCTCTTCGGAGGTTTGTTAATTCGGTTCAAATCGAAGGTCCGCAAGTATTTCACGATTCAGGTGCGGAGGGTCACAGCTCGGTGAAAGGTGTTGTGCGGTGGTTCGCGGTTCTCAGAAAGGCACAGTGCGGGGGATCGCAGCACAGTCGAAGACGCAGTGCGTAGATGCAGTATAGGTACGCGGCTCAACAGAAGGGTACAGTGCGGATGCCCGCGGTGAGCTGAAAAAACAAGTGCGGAGCAAGATCAAAGGTATGTGGCGCGATAAAAGGAAAGCCTACGGAGGTACTTAGAAGTACGCGGTGCGATTGAAGAAGAGAGTGTGGAGGCACAGCAGTAGTACGCAGCAAGACAGAAGGTGAATTGTGGATATACGTAGTGAAGCAGAAGATTCTCTGCGTGGATACGCAGGAAAACAGAAGGCTGGGTGCGGAGTCGCGCAGTCCAGATAAGAAAGAACTGAGGATCTATCTTAAAACATTTGTTGGTTATCTTTTATCTCTTGCTGCAGAGTTCTGGGTTTATATTTCTGGTACTATCTTTCTTTTTACAGCATTCTGAGAGGCTGGGTGATTCTTGGTTGATTGTATAAGGAGTTTTGGTGATTTACATGTACTTGATGATTATTTGATATTCTTGGATCCAGTTTGAAAATCTATGAAAAGTGGTCCTTGAAAGAAAAGAAGTAGGGGGTTGTAGCTCCCTTCCAGGAGAGACTGGAAAATGAGAGAGAGTTGTAGCTCTCTGCAGGTTGCAGCCTGCGTACTGGTAAAGGACTGCAGCAGTACAAAATCATTGTAAAGAAGTTTCTAATTGAAAGAAGATAGAGACATATTGCAGCAGGTGGTTTTCACCCACATTGGGTTTCCACCTTATATCTGGTGTTCTTTGGTGTGACTATCTGTTTTTCTTGTTTCATGCTCATTATTATAACACAAGTAATGACATAAATATAATGAAGGCATATGAAAAGAAAATTGATAATACTGATTCACCCCCCCCCCTCAATATTATTTCCAACAATTGGTATCGGAGCAAGTCCTTCTGAAGGAGCTTGATCGCTTGAAGGAAGATCCATCATAATGAGCAACTATGAGAGGGAGGCATCGATCAGGCCACCGATTTTTTATGGGACAAACTTCGTATATTGGAAGGTAAGAGTTACTGCCTATCTTCAACCTTTGGGTACAGAAGTTTGGGACATCATAGAAACAGGGTATACTTTTCCATCAGCTACTCCTACAGATCCAACAGAGAAAAAGAAATATGAAACAAATGCAAAGGTAGTCAAATACTCCTTCTAGGATGCCTATCTCAATCAGAATTTGTGAAAGTTATGCAGTATAAATCCGCAAAAGAAATATGGGACAAGATTGTTCTGAGCTATGAAGGAGATGATCAGGTAAAACGTGCAAAACTTCAAACCCTCAGGATTCAGTATGAAAATCTCAAGATGTATAATGATGAAAGTGTGGCTAACTATTTTCTTCATGTGGATGAGATTGTTAATTGTATGAAAAATTTGGGTGAAGAAATAAAAGAGGTTGTTGTGGTTGAAAAAGTTCTAAGATCTTTGTCACCTAGGTTTTAATCTAAAGTTTCTGCTATAGAAGAAAATGAGAATCTACAACATCTTAAAATGTCTCAACTGCATGGAATTCTCACTGCTTATGAAATGACGAAAGGAGGTCCATCTGACAGGAGAGAAGCTGCCTTCAAGGCTTCAGGTAAAGGAGAATACTATGAATCAGGACATGGGTCAGAAGAAGAAGAAGAATCAAATTTTGTCAGAAATCTTCAACGGGGTACTGGACGGTTCAGAGGTAAGTTGCCCTTCAAATGCTTTACTTGTGGAAGAGTAGGTCACTATGCTGCCAAATGTTCTCATAAGGATAAGATCGACAAGGGAAAGGAACCTATTAGATGGAACAAGAAACAGAATGCAAATAAGAAGAGCTACTACACTCATGAAGACAGTGATGGTCTATCAAATAGTGATGAAGATGAATGAGGTAAAGACTATAAACTTTTGATGGCCTTTGAAGATGATGATTACATGGATGCTATAGATATGGATAGCTTTTATGAAGAAATTTCTAGACTCAAGACATGTATAGAAGAAAGGAATATGATCATTGATACTCTACAATTTCAAATTGATGAAAAAGAAAAATTTCTTGAAAAGTTAGAAGGTGAAATAGTTGGCCTTAGAAAATAAATTGAGAAAACAAAGGCTATAAATCTTAAGTTTGTCAAAGGATCCGAAACTCTGGATGAGATCATCAATGTACAATGTTCTCCACTAAACAAGACAGGTCTGGGGTGTAATGGAGAAACCTCTCAAGCATCCACCTCAAAGAGTTATCTTGATGCAGCAAGAAGGAATGAGCAAAAGAACAATGGAGATCACCAGGTAAAGTAGGGACGAATTACATCAAGAACAAACAAAGACTATCAGGTAAACCAGGGGCAATCCGTCTTAAGGGTGAACAAAAGCTACAACCAGCCACAGGTAAAATATTCTCAGGTTGCTTCAAGAATGGATGACAATAGAAATTACAATCATTTGGCCGGTAGATTTGATAACCGCAGAAGCTTCTTCAATGGACAATGTTTCTCTTCCCATAACTTTGGTCACAAAGCAGCTCAATGTGTTGCATATAAAACAATCATGACTAGAGAAGCTCAAAAACAAAGAAGTATGACTGGGATTACAAAAAGGACCTATAACAATTTTTCGGCTCTTGAAAATGAAATTGAATGTTCTATTTGCAATAACTTTGGTCATGAAGATTCTGAATGTAGGAGCAGGTTTCAACAGACAAAGGAACAACCCTCAAACACCAAAACATGGAGAATAAAGGAACCACAAACAGAAAGATGTGGGATAGCCTTTTATGCAGAGGAACAGGAAAATCTATGGTACATCGACAGTGGATGTTCAAAGCATATGACAGGTGATAAAGAAAAATTTGAATCATATTCTGCTTTAGAAAAGGGAAAGAAAGTTTCTTTTGGAAATGATACTCCTGCAGCTATAAAAGGAAAAGGCACTGCTCAGTTGAAGGAAAAGGTCAAAGCTGGAAATGTTTTGTATGTTGATGGATTGAAGCATAATCTTCTGAGTGTCAGCCAGATGTGTCATCAAGGAACCGAGGTGATATTCAGGTCAAATGGATGTCTTGTTCGTGATCTTGATACAGGTAAAACAGTGATCAAAGGCAAAAGAACTCCAAATAATCTATAAATATTTGAAGGACAACAACAATGCTATCTAAGCAAGGATGATGAGCACTGGTTATGGCATCGGAGGTTGGGACATCTAAGATTTCCACAAATAAGGAAAGCATGCAAATATCAGGCAGTTCGCGATCTTCCAGATATCAAAATTCCTGACAACACCATATGCAAATCATGCCAGTTTGGAAAACAAACCAGAACTAACTTTCCAGAGAAGCAAGGATCAGCTAGCATGCCTCTTGAGCTAGTCCATATAGATGTATGTGGTCATTTTAGGAAAAGGACACCTCAAGGAGAAGAATACTTGATATTATTCATTGACAATTTCTCCAGGTTTGTTTGGTTAGGACTTATGAAGCACAAAGACGAAGCATTCGAAAAATTCAAATCCTTCAAAGCCTTGGTTGAAAATGAATCAGATTACAAAATTAAGTGTCTCAGGTCTGACAGAGGTGGAGAGTTTACCTCAAATGAATTCTTTGATTTCTACGAAGAACATGGGATAAGAAGGGAATTCTCTACTGCTAGAACTCCTCAGCAAAATAGAGTGGTGGAAAGGATGAACAGAACAGTCCAACAAATGGCTCATGCTATTCTTGATGAGTTTGGAACCCCTGCAACTTTCTGGGGTGAAGCTGCATATGCTGTGGTTGTTATTCTCAACAAAACAAATGTCCGAGTAAACAGCACTCAATCTCCTCATGAGCTTTGGTATGGTGAGACTCCTTCGGTAAAGCATTTCAAAATTTTTGGGAGAAAATGCTATATTAAGAATACTGATGAGCAACTTGGAAAACTTGAACCTAGAGCAGATGAAGGCATTCTTCTTGGTTACTCTCCTCATAGCAAAGCATACAAGTGCTACAATAAAAGACTTGGAAGAATTGTTGACAGCATTGATGTAGTGATTGATGAAAAGGGATACATTCCTAGGCAAGCAAATCATGAAAATATCGAAGAAGATGAAGACTACCCTCAAAGACAGAATGATGAAGACGAAGAACCTCAAGAAGAACCAGAGGAACAGACAAGGATAGAAGAAAATACTCCATCCAAGTATTTTCAGAAGAATCATCCAGAATCTCAGATTTTGGGGTAGAAAGAAGCAGGTGTACAAACAAGAAGAACAATTGCAGATGCTTCAAGCTATTTGGCATTACTCTCTTCCACTGAACCACAAAATGTGAAAGAGGTATGCAAAGATGAATGTTGGGTTAAAGCAATGGATGAAGAACTTGAGCAGATCGAAAAAAACAACACGTGGTAGTTGGTTCCTAGACCAAAGGATAAGAATGTTATAGGGACAAAATGGGTCTTCAAAAATAAGTTGAATGAAAATGGGGAAGTAATTAGAAACAAGGCCAGACTTGTTTGTAAAGGGTATGCGCAGCAGGAAGGAATAGATTTTGAAGAAACTTTTGCTCCTGTTGCAAGACTTGAGGCCATCTGAATGTTCCTTGCTCTCTCAAGCTTTCAACAGTTCAAAGTATTTCAAATAGGCGTGAAATCAGCCTTTCTGAATGGAGACTTAGAAGAAGAAGTATACATTGAGCAGCCAGATGGTTTCATTCTTGGAAATGATCCAAATCTTGTATGCAGACTGAAAAAGGCTCTTTATGGTCTCAAACAAGCTCCAAGGGCTTGGTACTATCGTTTGGACAAATATCTCCATCAACAAGGTTTTTCAAAAGGATCAGCGGATAGCAATCTTTTTATAAAAGTTGAAAATGGCAAATTGCTAATACTTGTTGTGTATGTAGATGACATTATTTTTGGCAGCAATGAAGAAGCTATGAGTCAAAGCTTTGCCTTGGTCATGCAGAAAGAATTTGAAATGTCCTTGCTGGGAGAACTGACATATTTCCTTGGTTTGCAAATCCAACAAAAGGAGGGAGGAATCTTCTTATCTCAAACCAAGTATCTCAAGCAGATTTTGAAGAAATATGGCTTGAAAGATGCAAAACCAGTATGTACTCCCATGGTTACAGGATGCAGTCTCAGTGAAAATGATGAATCAACAACTGTGCATCAACCAACCTACAGGTCTATGATTGGAAGTTTACTTTATTTGACCGGTACTAGACCAGACATCATGCATGCAGTGGGAATAGTTGGGAGATTTCAGGCAAATCCAAAGGAAACTCATCTTCAAGCAGTGAAGAGGATTTTCAAATATCTTCAAGGGACTCAAAACTATGGCTTATGGTATCCTAGAGAT
>APFE030170613.1:0-13780 GCA_000404065.3 Pinus taeda | reverse complement strand
TAATAGGAGAATTGAAGAGGACTATTTGCAACTTTCGATGGTTTATACTTGTGCCCAAGGCTACCATAAAGTATTCAAGTACCTATTCGAAGGCAAGATATTTTCCTACAATTGGTGCAAACACAAGAAGAGTTCATCTACAAATTGTTGATCAGATGCAATTCTATCATCCCCATGAAGTTTCATACCCCGAGTTTTTTTAGGGTGCCATAGCATTAATACATCAACTCAATACTTCTTCGATTAGGAAAAAGAAGCGGGATAATGGACCCCCTTGCATGACTCCACAAGGTGGAATGGATGCTGAGGAGGGTGACCCATTTATGAGGATCAAGAAGAAGCCATTGGAAATAAAAGAGATAATCCAATTTATACATTTGTCTGAAAACCCAAAGGTGAAAATGATGTGATATATTTATTCCTAAGTAAGTCTAACAAAATCATTGGGCATCACAAGCATGATGACCATACCCAAATTTTGAAATATTTAGAGATTGAATCAATTCATGGGCCAAAATGATGTTATCAATGATTTTTCTACCTTCACCATAGCTAGATTTCTCCTAGAATATGAGCTTTATGATTCTCTATCGTGTCTTCCTTAGAAATGAGTGTGAAGTAGGTGGCATTAAGGTTATGAGTACTAAGGAGGTTATGCAAAAATCTGTCTAGTCTAGGGGTTTTCCATTCGACATTTCAATGACTACTTGTTCTACATAGTGAACTATGATGTTGAACAGCAAGGCTTCGTTGTGCTTCTAGGCAATCAAAGTTGGAATGCTCTATGCAATTATTTCAATAAACTCCTCTAAAAACTTCTTAGGTTGAGTGAGCAAATATTATTAGTAATTTCTCAATTCCTTTTCAATGTTAACATCTCACTATAGCTTCAAGCCCTAACTATCTTTTAGGGTTGAAAATAAGTTATCATGTTGATGTTAAACCATGGATAGCTTGAAGAATTGTGTTGTTCTCTCTTTCATCTACCCACCAAAATTTTAATTATTGCTGCCATAAGAATTCCTCTTATTTGTTACACTCCCCCAACTATATTTGATGTTGGATTTGTGGCTAATAAGTTTCATTGTTCTAACTTTGAGGATGATATTATACTAAACATGCTCCATTTTTCTCAATTAAATCCTTCTATGAATTCAAAAATATATAAGGAAATTCATCTAGTCTAGAGCTTATGTGATGAAGGACCCCTCTTCTATTGTCCTAGGTGTGAATTTCATTGGATGTTTCCATTTCAACTATAATTAGGCTTCAATTGGTGACTTTAAAAAAGCACAAATCTACATCTGGTCATCTCATACCTGTGATTTGAATAGAAAGTGGAATCCACCCATGGTATCCATCCATGGTATCCACCCGTGTTATTGTAACTCAAGAAGCCAACGAGAATACTATAAATAAAAACCCTCACTTGGTAAAATGACATATGGCTCCTTCACATTGTAGGGTAAATGCTTTATCCATATAATAAAGAGTTATATTTTTCATATATTGTTAGGTATTCAGTTTGTGTATTTTTTGTTCAAGGTTTTTCTAAGAATAGTTGCATCACATATTTATATTCTTTCTCTCCTACTCTCTCTCTCATTATTTATTGTTCCTAGGTCATAGCCCCTATGATCTGGATAAGTGGTATGAGAGCCAAGTTGATTTAACAAATGTATGTCTAGCCCATTGCTTTGAGATTCTAGTTATTATTTAGATGGAAGATTAAATTTTCTCCTTAGTGAGGGTTATGCCTTTTTTTTCCTCAAATCATTCACCATATGGATTTCATGAAATCACTAGCAAGGTCAAAATGGATCGTGACCAATGAATCCCTCGAGAAATCATCGGTAAGGGGAAAAGGATCAAACACTATGGTTGTGGTAGCCACGAAAATGGTTGTAGGAAGCTCCAAGATGGAGTAACATAATGATGACATGCCTCAAACCAAAGACGTGGTGGAGGAATTATAGATTGGAAATGATGTTAGCCTTTATGTGCCCTTCGATAATGGAAAGAATGGGTTGGATAAGTTTTTTTGTGAGAATAAAGCACTAGTCCAAGTTCGAGTCTCGTGGAGGCATGACCTCATGACCAAGCTACAAGTCTACATCTTTCTCAATGATGGTTCTCCAAAGAAGCAATGTTACATGCTCAAAGACCTAAATAATCCTCATTATGTTGTTTCCTTTATTGATTCCACCCTAGAATACTACCCCACCTTCCAAGAATCAAGAGATTATATCCATGCATAAATTAAGGATGAATATGTGGCATATGCTTGGGAGGATAAGATGCACAAATAATATGGGAGTGTCTTGTATTTTCTCATCAGTCCCGACACCCCAGATTGTAAGGTTGAACATTATAATGATGTCGACAATACCATGGACAAAGCCTACACTTGTCTCACTACATGTCAAGCCTCTAGAGTGTTCTTGGTTCTCCTCAACATTCAAACTGAACCTCTGCTTACCAAGATACCTGGCAAAAGGGCGACCACTATGCTAAGCATAGAGTCCCTCTCTAACCTCTCAAGAATATAAAATCCAAGGCTTTATAGCTTTTAAGGTTACAATGACATCAACATGAGTGATGACATAGTCGCCATGAATGTCATAGGAAATGGTGTGAATGAATTCATCATATTTCATCTCATACCATCCATGATTTTAGCCACCAATCACATGTTTGAAGAAGTTCAAAGTTTTTCATAGAAATGCATGTTCACAAAACAAAAAATGATGGCCATAATACATGGTGAGTTTGTGCTCCATAATAGGGGTGAAAAAAGGTATGGATGTCATGTGGTAGGGTTCCAAAACATGAACCAAGCCTTTGGTTCATGTATATATTCTCCCAATGATGCATTTCCACTACTTATGAATGAGATCCTAGAGTGAAGTGCTTCTTCTTTCTTCAGACTATAGCCCATACATGTTGAATATTTCAGATCAAGTTCCAAGTCACATCCAAAATGAGTGGAAGGTTTCGGTCGCACACAACACTAAGATTTCGATTGGAATGTTTTCGATGTTTCCAAATCCCTCACTATGTAATATTTCATAGGTTTTCCATTGCAAAATCCTTTTCCAATGGAATACTTATGATATTGGCGCTTCTCAATGGAAGATATTTTTCATAGCCCATTCCAATGGAAGATTATCATTTTGGATCCCCTCCAACAAAAGAATTTTGTCACTGGCACTAGTTGGGTGAAACATTTTGACGTCATATACAACAAGACGAAGACATTTGACACTATAACTTTCTAGGGGAAACTTCCTTCATAGATCCATTTCAATGGATATTTTCCCATCTAGGGCTTGTCCATACACTATTTGTATCAGAGTTGGCCCACAACTATCATGGGGTATCAATATCTATGGACCTTCATTTATCACAATTGTGGGTCACCTACAAACCCATGTTTATGGATCAAATACAAAACACCCTTGCCATTGATGTTCATTTTCTATTCCAAACACTATCAATATCAAAGTTGGCCCATAAGCATTATAGGATACTATATCCTTTGACCTTTTCTCACCATGATTATGGGTCAACCACACAAAACCCTTCTATTCATTAGCTCATATTCAAAAAAATATTCTCATGAGGGAACTTGACATGTTGAGTACCATTTCTTCCTAAGGGAAGAATCTTGATCTGAATGGAAAGTAGTATCCACACATGGTATGTACTCATGGTATTGTAACTCAAGAAGGCACCTAGAATACCATAAATGATGGGCCTCACCTTGTGAAAGGACAAATGTGTCCTCCAAAATGTAGGATAAATTATTTCTGCATTTAATAAAGAATTATTTTCTTTTCATATATTTTTAGGTATTCACTGTGTGTATTCTCTATTTAAGGTTTTTATAAGAATTGTTTTAGAGCATATTTGTATGCTCTCTCTCCTCGTCTCTGTCAACATTTATGGTTCTTAAATCTTACACCCTGAGAAATGTATCAATCTCCCCTATTTTCATCCAAGGATTCAACCATAAATATTGTCCCACAAATAGGTAACCATGTCCTATAATATAAGGGATGGGTTGAATATTGTGAAAAAAGAAAAACATATATTCCTAGTTAGGTTGGGTCTATAAATATTGGAAATAAAGCCCATTTATGTCAACATATTAGTTGATACTTTATTATGAAAATTCTTTGAGTGGAAAAGATGCTTGAAAGCATAATATCATGGGGGATGTATAATAAAGTAATTCCCCTTGATGTCTCGTGTACATTTAATTTCATTGAGTTATAGTTTCTTGAAGAAGTAGTATCGATTTTAGAGAGCTTATCAGTTGAGGACTCTCTTTCCTATAGAATAACCATAGTTGGTTTTTCTTCAGAATTTTATTTTTAATATATATTTGTTTTTTTCATTCATTCATATAATAATTTATGATAATATATTCTTTGGGTATCTGAGGGGGTGGGGTGGAACATGTTTATCATCAATGCCATTATTATTAAATTCACTAACATTTCTCTCAACTCGTGTAGAAGTTTCTTAGTTCTTCTTTCTTTGTCCTTTTATTCTATTTTCCTATTTTTATCATTATTTCAGGGTTTTAGTGTTAACTGCTAAATAAATAGACTATTGATGCTTCCATTGCATTTTTTATTCCTAAAATTATCCCTTTTTTTATCAAGGATTTTGTCAAAAGTTGAATTTATTGATTCAATATTGAGTCAGTCTCCTTTCCATCCCATTCCACTACTAAATACTGGAAATCAAGCTTGCAAAGCTCCATATCTTCTCCCTTCTCTGTGTTTATTAGGTCTCTAATGTCTTAATGCATTCGTGTCTTTGTTGTCTCCACTATTATTGTTTCTTCACTTCATTGATTATATCATTCTTTCCCATGTTTCTTATAACTGGTGGGATTACTCAAGATTATTGGTAACCTTGTTTAAGGTTTCCACCATGTTCTTGGATAACATTTCATATCAATTACATGATATTTTCTAATGAAATGAACATCCAATGAAGGTTTTCTATCTGATTTTTTGTTTCTTACCACATTCTCAAAACTCCTAGGTTCTTTCTCCATTTATGGTTTAGGGATAGAGGAAGATTTATTTAGAGGAAAACCCCTAAATAGATTCCCTTGCTAGTGATATTTGTGTTGATGTCACTTGTTGTGATGACAGTCCTACTAGCAACAGCCATTCGAATGAGCCTGAATTAATAACATGTATTGGTACCAAAAATACTTTCTCATTTTCCCATGTCTTGAAATGTGTACTAGTTGTTTGGAAAATACAAGGATGCAAGTTTGGAGAATAGTTTCATCTAAGGAATACATACCCTTAACTATGAATTTTCTTTCTAGTCTCCTAGGATAAACTTTTAGTTGTTCAATATTGTATAAAAAATAAAAAAAATTAACAAAATATATCTAAAATTACGACAACAAAAAAAGAGCAAGGCGAAACAAGAAGAAAAAAAATGCAAATTATTTCTATAGCACTTTATTTTAGCTTATTTTATAATGGTAAAATTAACAAAGGTTTCTTGCATAGAAAAAGGAGAATGATGGAATGGGAGGTAGTCAAAGTCTTTTTACAGTGATAGGTGTAATTGTCATGGAATTGGATGGAACACACATGATTAGATAGTGGTATACATCAAATCATTGTCTTCCTTTTGAATCCCCACCTTTCAACAATGAATTCATTTGATTTCTAACTATTATCCAACAACTCCTTCCACAGATGTGTTCTTAAGCCAAAGTGCCAACTATTCTAGCAAGAGGAAGAAGGAAATGCTAACTATTTCAGCCATTGTATGGTTGTCCTGAAGTGCAATTACATGGTCAAGCTTGACCAAGCAGTTGAGAAAATCCATGCCCAAAAGTATAATGGAGTTGGATTTGGTCCACACCAAGAGACTTCACCATCCATTCTCCAAATGGAACTGATTTATACCTATCAACACTCACCAATGATACTTTAGGTGGATGTGCTAATTATAATTGCAATCACAATATAATAAATATATCATATCCTAAACATTCCTTCACACTAATTCCTGTGTTGATGTACATTTAGTGTTTATTAAGGGATTGTAAAAAGCTTGAGCAAAATCCTGATAGATAGATCAAAATTTGTAAGCATAGGTATGGAAGAATGCATGTGACTTTTTTGTATTTACTTCTTCACGAATTCATTCCATAACAGTGTTGAGAGATATTTGAAATGCAATCATCACATCCAGTCATCGCATCGAGTGTCATGATTACTGTTTTTCGTTTATGGAAATAACAATATTGTATATGTAATGTTTTTCATGTTTTCTATTTGTATGTTTTGGTTTGAGATTCACATTAACTCTTTCGAAATAGTGTATGAAAACAATTATTTTATCATTCTCTAAAACTTGGTTCAAAAATAATATATATTTAAAGACCATATTAGGAATTGTGGGTGTAACAACTTTTATTGAAGTAGATAATGTCACATCATTTTGAGTATCATTCACTTTGGGCATTGTCTTGCTTTCTAGAATATGTTAAAACCACTCGAGAAAATTTTCCTTTACTTCAACTGGTTTATAAAGTAGGTTAATAACATATTTTGATCAGTGCAATAAGTTTACAAAATTGATATAATTATGAAAGAAATGTCCATTACAATGAATATCGTTATTTATGCATCCCAATTAAATACATTGCGACTATCTAAGCAGTTGTAATAACATTTTCAAATAAAGTAAACAAAACAAATGCATTCAACAGTTCCCTTCACAACATCTGTTGGCGAAATTGTTTCACAATTCGTAGTAATAACACTTACAAATCTAGACATAGGAACGCTAAAAAAGAAAATCCAATGGTATATTTTTATATTAACACACATTTCTCTACCAATATTTTTCTTCCAGAACTTGAGGAGGTCAAAAATATATATAATTAGTTTCCATTCTGAGTTTCTACATCAAAACTGAGTCATTTTAGGAAGTATTTTTTTGTCCCAAGATTATATCATTAGCCTTTTACAACAACAAACCCTTTTGATGAAAATACAATCTGATGATGAAGAATTCGCCACTATGATATGAGAGGAAGATGGCGCTCTGCACTGAAGCATCACAGGGTCTAGGATAATAGGCAATCCAATGTTTTCCTATCGCCATCGTTGTTTTTGCCGTTTTCCTGTAGTGAGGAGCTCATCATGACAGCTTGAGGACTAGATCGCTACCCGTTCTACAATTGTTACCTTCATCCCCGATTCTATCTGTAGCTATTAGAATGGAGTTAGACGTTGTCGATTATTTTGTCGACCTAAATCCCAATGAGCTGATTTGGATGTTTCCTCATAGTGTGTCAGATTCTGGTCCTCATTGAACATTGTTTCTCGTGTAGAAAAGCCCACTGTCTATCACTGATCTTTCTAGGCCATCAGTGCCCTACTTGCCAACTTTTACTCCCCCCGTTGCATCTCCTAGGCTTGACTACCCTCCACTCTCTCCTTCTACGCTCAACCTTCTTGCCGCTTGCATTGCACCCTCCCCTACCTTTGATTCCATTTCTCCTGAGGCATCCCTTCACCCTACATCATCTTGTATTCCCATTTCTTTAGGGTTGTAACAATCTGGGATATCCTCTATCCATCACTCGACACCAGACAACAACCATAACCCTACCTCTTTTTAGGGCAGTTTTCCTATTCCCCCTAACAACTTCAATATTTTGGCAGTTAACCCTTGGAACTCCTCCCCTTCACCAGAGGAAGTCTCACAAGGCAATCGGGACCCCTTTCGGGGCTGTCCAGATGTTCCATGGACTAGTAAGGCTAAGAAGAGTAAGTGTGTCAAGACCTTGAGCAAGGACATCAATCTTAGATTTGTGGAAGGTATCATTATGGGAAAAGTGGTGGATACTGCCAATAGGGTTCTAGTGTGGCATGTGAGTGGAAGAACATATTCGGCTAAGAGGCTTCGCCTCTGGACCTTCGAGATTTTTGGCACTTTACTCAACGAAATTATGTCGATCACCATTCTAAGTCGAGGATTATTTGCCCTCAATTTCCACCAAGAAGAATACATAGATTGGATACTCCCCCACTACTGGCATATCGAAACGGACCCTATTCTTCTAAAACAATGGGGCCCCCTCTTCAATCCAGAAGGAGAGTAGTTGGGTGCTGGTCTGATTTGGGTTCGTCTTCTAAGGCTGCCCTTGCACTTTTTGTCAGAGGACATATTTATTCGCATAAAAAATGCACTGGGTACCTATTTGGATCATGATCTGTCATATGCAACTTCTAACAACAAATCTATGGCCTACATACTAGTTCACCTTGACATTAGAGAAGGATTGGGGGAAAATATTACTTTGCACTGGAATCATTTCACTTGCAAACAAACCCTAGACTATGAGGGAGTCCCCTTCAAGTGTAGAAGGTGTCACAAGGTAGGGAAGCTATATAAGTAGTGCTCCCTTGTCCTGTCAGTGACTTGTTCATTAGAAAAAGGCACTAAGAATCCACAATCTAAAGATCCTCTAGTGGAAGAACAACCTCCTCATGCTACTAGTCTGATTGCTATGTATGGGGATACTTGTCTACCAACTTGTTTTGCCTCTCTGCAGCCTACATCTCCGTCCATGATGAGATCTCAGACTACTTCAGTGGCTACTCACTCCACGAGTACTCTTCCTTTTCTCTATTCTTTTGTTTCTTTTGTATGCACTTCACAACAATTACATGTTTCATATGCATCCATTTCTAGCTTGTCCACATTCTCTCTCACATGCCTACTCGATCATCCTTCTACTATCTTCTCCACTACCCCACTCTTTGTTACTGGAGCTGACTCCATCACTTCACTTAAGCCCTCCACCACTTCTCAACTTTCACATCCATATAACCTCTGACCCCGGGTATCCATCCCTCCTAGACCATCCTGATAAGGTCTCTCTTCCCTCTCTATTGAGACTAAACCCACTTGAGGGAACCCTTCAAGATTTTGAGAGCTATCCTTCTTGTCATGGTAGATGTGGCCCTAGGCAGATAGACCATAATTGATAGGGTTCTTAAAGGAAAGAACATCCTTAATCAAGATGATCCATGAAGTGGTTGGCCCTCAACTTTAGAGGGTTTGCTAGCGTTGCTAAAAAGCTATCCCTCAAGAGGCTCCTAGATACAAAGCCATTTGACATAATTTATTTACAAGAAACCCTCGGGAAGGAAGAGTAGGTTTCGCAAATTCTTCACTCTATGATGTCTAGCTTGTGCTTTCATGCCTAGATGTCAATGGATGATCCAGGGGTATTGAACTAGGCATTAATACTCGATCCATCAACCCTATTTCTGTATGGGGGGGACCTAGATTCCTAGGAATGGATATCTTTTCCTCAGAGATGGGAAAGAACTTTCATATCATCAATGTCTATGCATCATATCATAGTAGGGTGGAGTTCTGGAATCACCAATTGCAACTGTCGTTGATGAATTCTAATAACCTAACTTTGGGTGGAGACCTCAATTTCACTATTCATCATGAGATTTCTTTGGGACATCATACACAGCTAGATCCCCTACCAAAATATATAGAACATCTCCTGGAACGACATCATCTGGTGGTGATCCCCATGAACAAAAAGAAACTGACATGACATAATAGGAGAATTGGTGATGCTACTTTGCATAGGCAATTGGATTGGTTTCTCATCAAGAGGACTTGCTTGCTACCCTCTCCAATTTTCTTCAATGGCTTGGATCTGGGGGTGTCTTTGATCACTCCCCCATCTATTTGGAACTAGTTGGTCCATCCCTAAAGCCTGGAGCACCCTTCATGTTCAACTCGACCTCGTTATAGGACCCCAAATATCACAAATTGGTTACCGATTTTTGGAGAGACCAACCTCCTTCCCAAAGGCAGCACCTAGTTGAAGGATTTTGTCGAAACCTCATGGAACTTAAAAATATCTCCATTCAATGGGCCAAATCTAAATGATCTAGAGACAACCAGACTCTTTGTGCAATTGAGCACTAGCTTGCCAATCTTATGGATGACCAAGGTCACGGATTCATCTCAGTTGAAGCTAAATCTACCCTCACCGAGGTAGAGGCCTAAAGGTCAACTATTCTATGGGACCGAGAAGAGACTTGGAGACCTAGAAGCAAATCCATCTGGCTGAAGGTAGGGGATGACGATACTAAATTCTTCCAAAATTATGCCAAAGGAAGGAAAGCTTGTAACACCATTTGGAAAATGTCTACTGATCATGGACAATATGCTCAAATGTTCCATCAACTTGATCATTTGGGATATTCCGTTTCCAATATATTTTCAAGGCTCCAGTTGGGATTTTTCTCACAGAAATCATTTGTATTGCTAATCATTTCCCTTGGTATGTTGACCCTGACATATCTGAAGAAATCACTAATCCTATATCTATGGGCAAATTGGAGAGCACCTTGAAATGGTTCAAGAAGCATAAAAGACTAGGCCCTGATGGATGGTCTATAGAATTCTATCTACCTTCTTTTGATACTTTAGGCATGGTCCTACTCAAGGTTGTTGAGGAATGTAGGATTACAGGGCACATGTATGAGGTCACTAATTCCACCTTCATTTCCCTCATCCCTAAGGTGGACTCCCCTCAATCCTTCAATGATTTCCAACCCATATGCCTTTGCAACTACTTATACAAAATTATAGACAAAATCATTACTAACTGTATCAAGCCTATTGTCTCGGCCAACATCTCATATGAAAATTTTTCTTTCCTCCATAATCGACAGATCCATGAGGCCATTGGCACATCAAGGAAGCTCTCCATTCTATCAAATTGAAGCATCTAAAAGGATCCATTCTCAAAAATCGATCTATCAAAGGCTTTTGATCAAGTTAGCTATTTCTATCTAAGGATGTTTCTCACACACCTTGGATTCCCCATCCCTTTCATCTGATGGATTATGTGCTGCATTTCACTTGTCTCCTTTAGTGTACTTATAAATGGACCAGTCTCCAATTTCTTCCATGCTGAGAGGGGCCTCAAACATGGTTGTCCACTATCCCCATTACTTTTCCTGCTTGTCATGGAATGACTAAGCAAGCTAATCCTAGAGGAAAGAAGAGTTGGGTGACTACTGGGGCTCAAGATCACTGGTCAATGTATTTTATCCCATCTTCTTTTCGTTGATGATGTGTTATTTTTATCATCAGTGGCATCCGAGACTTCAATAATTTCTATGATATCATACAACTTTTTTGTACAACTACTGGGATGGAAACCAGTAGAACAAAGCCTACCATCACCTTCACAGCTTGCTCTCCTCAGGAATCCATACATGCTTATCAGTAGTTTCCCTTCCAAAGTTTTCAATTGGATGATGAACTTAAATATTTGGCGTTTCAGATAAACTCCCATGGATAAAAAATAGTTGACTAGACTATATTGATGACTAAGGTGTAAAAAAAAGGTTGCTTAGTTGGAACCACCAATTATTATCTAGAGCTAGGAGGCTAGTTCTTATCAAATCAGTATTGGAAGCCACTATGGTTTAGTAGTTGTACCTTTCTTGGATTCCTCAAGGTATACTTTTGACAATACAAAAAATATGCTCCAAATTTCTATGGAATGGACACAAGGATGGGAAGTCATTCACTTGGGTGATATCGAGTTGTATTGCATTGCCCAGGAAATTGGGACGATGGGCCCTCAAATACCTTCCAGCATTTTCACATGCATTGGCTGCCAAATTGGGATGGCTACTCCTAAAGCTCAAAATTCTATGGAAAGTTGTGGTCATCAATAAATACATTTGGCCCCATAACCTCATGGATTGGGTTCGCCTTCCATCTTGGAACAAACATGGTATCTCTATCATCTTGATGGTTGTATTACAAACTCTCTCGAGCATCAGGAATGGCCTCACTTGGTGAATTAATAATGGAACAACAATCTGCATTGGATCTAAATCATGGATAGGCTTTGGAAACTTATATTGACTTCCTCCAGAACTTATTTCATTCCTAAATGGTAGGGACATATCCACGATTGCACAAATAGTAGATCAACATAACACTACTATTTTCCTACAAGCTTGGAAATTTGCAACTACACTAGGCATTCGAGATCAGTGCATACAAGATTGGGGGAAGTACATAAATGTGTTATCTGAATCACATGTACGAATATCTAATCACGACGATGATCTCATATGGGCTTTGACAGCTCATCGAGTATACTCTCCCAAGATCAGATATCGAATTATACATGTTGCGCATAAGCCCCCTTTTCTGGAGGGGTCGTGGAGAGCACTTGGAAACTTAAGGCTCCCCCATGAACTCAACTCTTTATGTGGAATATCATCATGAATAAAACTCCTACAAGTATCAACTTGATG
Organism: Pinus taeda; assembly: GCA_000404065.3. Lineage (NCBI taxonomy): Eukaryota > Viridiplantae > Streptophyta > Pinopsida > Pinales > Pinaceae > Pinus > Pinus taeda. Next base: position 1,403 of record APFE030170613.1, on the reverse strand, counting down.
AAGAGATCACACTTTTTTTCTTCTTGGTGTGTCATTCGTCAATAGCACGAGGAATCGAATGATCATCTCTTCCTATTCTGCAGAACCTTACGACACATTTTGGGAGCAAGTCCTCTCCTCTTTGGACATATCTCAACGTTGGGAAGGGTGAAACACCAATGAGGCACGGAACGACTTGTGGAAAGCTTCCCCCAACATGAAGAATCAAAATCTCCCCCTGATTATATGATGTCATGCTTGGTTAAGTCAAAACAACATCATGTTTAACAATCTGCAAATTTGGTGGCCTTTGGTAATCACTAGAATCATCAATAATTTCAATGAAATACTAGATGTTGAACAGTCCCCACCTTCTCGCACCATAACTCTTGAAGCCATCAATCATGACCATCCATGGGTATACTTCGACGGATTTGCCCAAGACCAGGGGTGTGGGGTATTCTTCTCCATTTATTAGACAGTCACTCTTTTTGAACTGCATGGGGTTTGGTGCTAGCATAAACAATTTCGCTGAGCTCATCTCACTCCGACATTTGTTATACTTTACATTGGCACATAATTGTAGACATATTTAGATATTTGGGGACTCTAAGATCATCTTTAATTGGTTCTCTTGCACAACTGCATGTCATGTGCCTTCTCTTAGGAACATTTTGGATGATTCATTGCCTTTAAAATCACAATTTGAACAAATTACCTGTTTCCACATTTACATGGAGCACAACTAGGCTATGGATCAGCTTTCCAAGGAGGCAGCGAATCAACCCAGATGACAATGGTTTATCCAAGAACAGAGGCAGGGAGAGTTCTTCCAGTATTGTCACAAGCTTTACAAAGACCAAATATAACAGAGGGCTGACAGGCCCCAATTTTCACAGTTTTTATGATCCTAATATATATATAAAAATTTGCAAAGCAAACATTTTTAATTTTTGTATAAATATTTACTAAATCTAAAGGCATACCCTTAGTGGGTAATTATGTATAGACCTATATATTTTGATGGCTATGTACACACATACATCATATGCTACCAACATTTACAACATGTAATTTTCCATTTATAATAGAAAATTATGATTTTTCCCAAGGGAAAAAACAAACCCTTTTGATTATCAAATCAATGCTCTTGAACCCTATGAGACTATGAATTTTTGAATCATACTCATAATGGTTTTATTACTGGGAAAGACAAAAGTGGGTTTTCTCTAGTGACTCCACAACCATTTTTCCTTGTGAAGATCACTCCAAACTAGAAAAGTGCTCCAATTTTTCAATTTTGTCAATGAGGCTCTCCTGTTAGTGAACAATGTTGTTGTTTCCCAGTTGGGAACCCTTGGACCTAAAGTCAACCTAAGGTCTCGTTGGGTCAAGAGCTCCCCCATCAAGTATTCTGTCTTGCC
>APFE030170597.1:0-10389 GCA_000404065.3 Pinus taeda | reverse complement strand
CTAATTAAAAACAATCATTCTAATTTAACAATAAATTATAAAAATATTAAATTAAGTTAATAAATTGCTACTTCCTTTTATTAGATGTACTCATTTAAATTCGAGTATTCTCGTAATAACAAAAACATTGTGTAATGTGAACTTTTAAATAGATATTAAAATTATTTCAGTAGGATATGTATGAAGCGCAATGACCACATTGTATTCATGAGTCTATGCAGGGTCATGGAAAAATCAGGGACTAAAGGCATTTCCTTACCGTCAAAAGATTTTGAGCATGTGTGAGTGGTGACTAGGCCCCACTATCCACGTTAGATATTAAAAAACCGCCTCCCATTTCAGCGACAGCTCAGAATTTTTTACACGGTTGGCTTTATCACATGGTCATGGGTTCGACTCCCATGGGCGTAGAAACAGACTCTATCGCATCAAAACATGGGTTATATTCTCATTCTATTCAATTCTATTTCCACCAACAGCAAAAAAACCTTCCTATTGAGCAACGTGGGTTCGATTCTCGAGCATGTGTGAGTGGTGACTAGGCCCCACTATCCACGTTAGATATTAAAAAACCGCCTCCCATTTCAGCGACAGCTCAGAATGTTTTACCCGGTTGGCTTTATCACATGGTCATGGGTTCGACTCCCATGGGCGTAGAAACAGACTCTATCGCATCAAAACATGGGTTATATTCTCATTCTATTCAATTCTATTTCCACCAACAGCAAAAAAACCTTCATCTTGAGCAACGTGGGTTCGATTCTCATATTTTCTAAATCAATATGCTGAGCGACGCTGCCTAGAGTACGACCCCACTTTCCAAGTCTAACAGAAGTTTACTCATAAATACATATTTGTTCAATCTTTATTTAATATAAATTTATTTAAATGTGCGAATTCTTTTTTATTTATTCAAATTTTAATCAATATTTCACAAAATAAATAGCAGTTGTCTGTTCATATAAATTTAATTTCCATTATTGCAGTGAAAATCCTACAGCATGACAAATATAACAGCGGAGCTGAATTTCACTAGCACTCAGGGCAATGTATTGATGGAGTTCTATATAAAGGTTTGACATATTGAAACAGGGGAAACGAACAGGAATCTCCACTGCATAAACGGACAGAGATTTGGAAACAGCATAAAAAATCACTGGTTGCAAGTTTAATCTTACGCAACCGCCGCTTCGACTTAAAGAAAAAGTCCAACAGATACAAACAAAACCCTGAGCTCCATATAAGTTTTATTTTATTATGGCACTGACAGACCTGAAGTTCAATTGCACTCGGGGAAAATCCATTGAAGTTCAATAGACCTATATAGAGGTCTGTGGTAGTCAATTAGGAGAAACGGGGATTTCGGCTGCTGAATTTTGGAAAAGAGAATAGAACCAAAGAAAATCCACTGAAGTTCAATAGCTCTATATAGAGGTCTGTGGTAGTCAATTAGGAGAAACAGGGATTTCGGCTACTGAAATTTGGAAAAGAAAATAGAACCAAAGAACACTGGTTTCAGGTTAAGAAACCACCACTTCGACTGAAAAAACATTTTAACTCACCATAAAGAGAATTGAATAGAAATTGATCCAATTAAAAACACGGATCATAAAAAATGTTAACCTATAATTTACTAATTAATCGTGCAGAGAATCGGTGTCAGTGATTTATCAAAGAAATAACCTATCGACGTTCAGGGAGTTGCAAGATCATCATCAGATTCAATAATTCACTGCGACAACCTAAACGACATCACATAACTTAAAGATCTCACAAGTGGCCAGACTAAGTGAATGCCAATTTTCCCGGGCTCTCTCATCAGGAACGTGGATACCTGGTATTTTTTTGGTTAAATTTAAATACCAGGCCATCATCAATCGGACTAGACTAGTGCGGATGCGTTCTTGAATTTCAAGACATCAAAGCCAACCACCCTTTATAACTTCTTGTTTGTCTAGAGAAACTGCAAATCTCTTTGGAGTCTAATGATTCAGACATGCTAAACAATAATTTACTAAAGAATCGCGCAGAGAAACGGAGTCAGTGATTTATCAAAGAAATAACCTCTGGACGTTGGGGGAGTTGCAAGATCATCATCAGATTCAATAATTCACTACGACAGCCTAAACGAACTCACATAACTTAAAGATCTCACGAGTGGCCAGACTAAGTGAATGCCAATTTTCCTGGGCTCTGTCATCGGGAACATGGATACCTAGGTATTTTTTGGCTAAATTTAAATACCAGGGCATCATCAATCGGACTAGTGCGGATGAGTTCTTGAATTTCAAGACATCAAAACCAACCACCCTTTATAACTTCTTGTTTGTCTGGAGAAACTGCAAATATCTTTGGAGTCTAATGATTCATAGAGAAACCCCATAATAAACATTTGGAGTCTAATGATGCATAAAGAAACTACAGAATAAACTTATTAATTGATTTCCGAAGCAATTCACATCCTTATACCAAATCTTTATCCCAATTCCTCTACATTAATTCAAACAGAAATTTAAACGCATTGTTGCTTTTTTCAAATTAAACAAAATTTTTACAACTAAGGTTCACTTAACTACAAATTTAAAAGACCTGCTTCTTATTTCAACAATAATTCTAAATCTCACAGGGAATTGATAATTGCAGTGAAATCAAGTATCAGAAAGGTACCTTAGATATTTCTCCAGGGCAGTGCTGCTCCCTCATCCTGTGCACACGGACCTTATTCTTCAGAGCATCAGTGTAACTCGGCCCTTTGCACATGGACCTCTCCACGCTATATACTCAAAAACTCACTGAAAGCAATAGATGAACAAACAAAACACCATAGCTCATAGATTCTGAAAATAATTAATGAACCATTGAAACAAATGGAAAATGCAGTTCACCGACAAATAAAATGACAAACACCACAAATATACACAAACCCAGCGGTAGTACCTTGCAAATATGGCTCTGTAGCAGTTTTCGCTCAGAGCTTTGCATCCAGTGCTCTGTCCTTGAAGCTGAAAGCAAAAAATTAAAAACAAACCAACAAAGAATTATCAAATGCAGAAACATTTAGAAATAACAAATGAATTATTGAAGCCAAAACCAGAGAAATTAGAGATTCCCATTATTGTTAATATGAAAAAACTAAACCATATATCTCCCTCACCTCATCCATTCATCCATTTAGATTGTGTTTGGCCAATTTGTTTCACTCAAATACCTCCGTTTCAGAAATGTTCGCCCCAAGTGGTTAATTTCACAGACCACATATAAAAACAACAATATCAACAACACAAGCAGCACAAACATACAAAAAGTTAACAACAACACAAGCAGCACAAACATACAAAAAATTAACAACAAATGCATCACAAACATACAAAATAACTGGCACATCCAACCAAGAACATACATACACATGGAAAGAAAAAAGGGAGCGCTCCAAACAGAGGAGATCAAAGAAAAACAGAGGAAGCAGAATAAACGTTAATTGCACTGGATAGTAATAGATCAAAGCAGAGAACACAAAATGAACGTTAATTACATTGAATAGTAATATATACACAGCGCCATGCCATCTTTTCCCTTGGATCCTATCTTTACACAACGGTCATGTTTTAAGATTTCTTGACCATCAAGATTCTTTAAATTTGCGGTGCCAATTTCAAATGCTTTTCTGAAAAAGCTAACATGGGAAAGGAGGTTTGGTCTTCCATTTGAATCTAAATGGCTTGCTATTGACACTTTGAAAAAATGATTAACATCGTATGGAAAGGAGGTTCCGTTGTTCACTTATTAAAGTTCAAAAAATTAATTTCAAAATTTGAAAAATTACATGGTTTTTGCTGTCATATTAAAGTTTATTTACCCAAAAAAATAATAAAGTTTATTTACCCAAAAAAATAATATTTGAGAAATTAAAAAAAATGCATGGTTTTGAAAATGTTAGTGTTGAAATAATGAATGATAAATGGTAAAATTAGAATATTATTTAAAAAAAATTATTTAAGAAATTATAAAAAGATGTATGGTTTATTCATATATGTATATTTTAAGGTTTTTGTTTTTTATTATTATAAAATATTTTTTTTTCAAATATATATCAGATTGATATATTTAATATTTAATGGATATTATTATAGTGATTATATCTGACTCAGTGTTAATACTATAAATTATTCTTAACATTTATGAAAAGAGATTTTTAAATAATATTTGTATTTAGGCTAACCAAATAGAAATTTTAATAATATCTTTAAATTATTGAATATATTTATTAGTATTTATTTTTTGGATTATATTTATATATAATATCTCAATTAAATATAATGTTTTTGACAATATTCATTTGTATACCTTCGATATGTTGACTTTCAACAAGTATAGGTTATACCCATTTAATTGGTATTTAAATGTCACTTTCTCATGAAAAAAAGTCTTTCAAAATCTCTTTCGTACAGTTTGTTACAAAGAAGGTGTCCAAGGGACATATGCTTAAGAAAGTCGTCGAATGGACGAGATATGGGAAAGAAGAGAGGTCCTTGCAATCTTCATCCCACCTATATATCCCCTACATCAAACCTCATTAGGGTTTCTCCTACAAGGCAAAAGAAACTTGTCATTGGCTAGGAAAAGTGAGGTGGTCATTGTGCTTGGGTGTAAAGTTGAGGTCTCCAAAGAATTTCTTAGATGAAGTGTATGTTGTGGATGACTTTGTGGCACTAATATACCCATTTATTTGGTATTTAAATGTAACTTTCTTGTGAAAAAGGCCTTTCAGCATCTCTTTCTTCCAACTTGTTATAAAGAAGGTGTCCAATGGGTGAGAAATGGGAATGAAGAGAGGTCTTTGCAATCTTCATCCCACCTATAGATTAGACTACCTCAAACCTCACTAGGATTTCTCCTACAAGGCAAAATAAACTTGTCATTGGCTAGAAAAAGCAAGGTGGTGGTTGTGCTTGGGTGTAGAATAAAGTTTATATACCTCCAAAGAATTTCTTTGATTGAGTGTAAGTTGTGGGTGACTTTGTGGCACTAATATAGTTACTAGATCATTGTTGTTAATATGTTCATGTGGCTACTATGACAATGATTTTATGGTTGTTTTTTCACATGTGGATGGCCTTTGACACCCATTTCAAGGTGTTGTATTGATGAAAGCATGTTGATCTCTTAGACATTTCAAGCAAATGAGTTTTTCCACAAGGTATTTTGTTAGTGGAAACTATATCTATTGGTTTGCAACGATATTTGGTGTGGGGCCACATGGACAATCAGACTCTTTGAATCAATGTTTTTTGGATTTCCTAATGTGATTTTTATCATAGATATTTCATAGAGTTCATGACTAGTGAACAATATGCATGCACAATATGATTTTCTCGAAGGCAATGGTAATAGCAACTCCAATGTTAAAGTGATGGAATTTATGTTCCTTAATCAACAACCTTCTATTATGGGTATCTTATAGGCATAGGGTTACTAAATTGTTGATCTTTGCTTATAGTGGCCTTGTGAATCCCCACACACATTATCAACATGTTATGGGGGAATTTATGATTGGCTTAAAGAGGTCTACGACCATGACACTCCCTTGTATGTGTATGATGTACTTAAGGGGTTTTTAAATGTTTTAGTTTTTACCAATGTAATTTTATGAGATATTTTGGTATTGGAATAGCCATGCTTGTGATTGTGGAGGCATGCTTATGCAATCCACTTTTATTTTATAAAATGTTTGATTATACATTAAATAATATTTTTCATAAATGAAGGGAGCTTTTTACCAAATAGTAACATTTTATAGACAAACAAGATAATTGTGTCTTATAGCAACAAAGTGCATCTTTTATATGTGATCATAATTTAGTTCTAAAATTAAAAGAAGTACGTTAGTTTACAAAGTATGCATTGAATCTAATAAGTCATTCTCAATTAGCATAATGGGTGATCTCCACCTCTATCCTTGTTTGTATATATCACACATTTAAAAGATAGTATGAAATAAAATGTCTAAAAAAATAATTTATTTTTTTGCTCATTATGGTTAACACAAGCAATAGGCAATTGCTTTATTTTAGATATTCAGTTGATATAGACAACATCCTATGAGTTAGCACAACTTGTTGTCACCATTGTTTTTGGGAATTCAATTAATTTAATTCTAGCTAGTGCCTTATTCAAATCTCCTTGGGTGAGGCAGTGGCTAGTTTATGTTTATGGGTTTACTAGGGATTCAATTTATGAATGTAGGGAAGCATCCTTTAGGTTTCCCTATGAGATTTTCCTTGGAAAAAAAGAAACGATGCTCTAGCATGTCACATAAAAACCTTTCAGCTAATGAGCCTTGATTAGGGGGTATTTATTATGCTAAAGTTCCATAATACTTGCAGTTAACCATCAATAACATTTCTTAAAATCATCTTTAATAACCCATAATGTGATGCGACATGAGTGAATTAGAAGGATAATGGTTTATAACATAGAAAGGAAATGAGGATGAACAAGTGGCCTACTAAATTATAATAGAGTTTTGTGTTTATTTATTTTTAATGAAAGCATAACATGGACATTAAGATATCCCCATGAAGCTTAGTGACTTAGATGATCTTAAGTGAAAGACATTTCTATTCACCCCATATTTCCTTCGAACTATACTTCATTTTCCTAATTTTTCACATTATCCTTATGTAGTACACCTATAATAAATGATAAACCATTTTGAACTAAAATAACTTAAGATTATATGTACTTCTAAACTAATTAAAATTATGCACATTTTTAAATATTTAGACCTAATCACATTAATAAGAAGAGAAAATATTATATATGTTTATCCTAAAATTTAATGGGGCTTTTAAAAAGGGAAATGAAGACTCCCACTACCATTTTTCATTAAATTTTTTATAATTTTTCCTCTTAGCTTCGTTATATTATATAGGTTTCTACACTCCTTCCCATTGTTAAAAAAAAATTGTAAAAAAAAAGATTCTTTGAAGAAATATCTTTATATTTCATATGAGGAACATACATATTTTGATCCTCAAGGACTATTAGCCAACAAGAATGTAAAGTCATTATACTAGATATACTCATTATGAGCTCAACATGTCACATGTTGTAATTGAGCACAAGTGGGGAGGATAAAAATACTTCTTCCAACCACTAGCTACATCCAATTGAGATTTAAAAATACAATATTATGTACATGCATTTTATATAAAAAAATTGTTGTGTGCAAGTTACTATCATAATCAAAACTAGTAGCTAGAGGCACTATGGGTGTTTTCAAAATACATAGTCTAAAATTTAAAGGCATAACAAGTCCAAAATCACATAGTTGGGGAAATAAGTCAAACTAAACACAAATGTGGTGCCCAATTGAACATAAGAAATATATCCATAAAATTAAGAAGAAACAATGGACCTGATTTGGAGGCAAGTAATGATAATTAAGGTTGGGACTCCACCCACTAAATGGTGAACCATCAATAGGTTAACGTTGTCCCATCCATCATTTTTCTACTTCTTGAGTCACTTCTCATTGAAATAGGCAAGTCCATCTTTGAAAACTTGTCATTAATGGGGCAAGTGAATGTGTTCATCATGGATTTTGATCTAATGCTCATTTCACTTTGGGCATGGTCTACTACTAGATTAATACAAATTTTCCAAGCCAAGTGGAGAGTGAAGTTCCATGGGTTCCTAGAACATAGTGCATGGATCCAAACTAGAGTATTCCATCAAGTATTGGAGGTGTGCTAGCCCTCATTCCACCTCCTTCTTTTGAACCTTGTTTTGTAAGTGGATATTTGCATAGATCTCCATCATATTAGGTGAAACAAAGAATATGAGTGTTTTTAGAAAACATGTTCATCCATTTTTTTCATATAAAGAATAAAATGTCTATTATGTAATATCCATTTGAAATTTATATGGCTAACTTACTCGGAAATTATTTTCAACCAAATACACCATATTTATTTTTCAAGGAAAACAAATAATTTGTACAATATGTTTTTCCAGCACTTCAATTAAATTGAAAAACCCAAAAGTACGAGAGAGAATTCTGCAAAACCCTAGATTCTTTTATTATTGGGTTTCTAGAGGAAATTTTACATAAATTCTTGAGACAAAACCTGGTGGATAAACTTCTGAAAATGTTTTCCCCTGAACACCTTGATAATCCATCCCTTCAACAGAGAACTTCAACCTTCCTGTAACAAGAAATTTGGCTCCTTATCAATGTAAATTCAACCCTCCAATAGAGATCAATTGGCCCTCCTTGAAGATGAAAATTCAACCTCAGAAACTCAGATAGCTCGGCTCCTCTGCTAATGGTCAATTCATCCCCTTGAAGAAGTACAATTAAACCTCCAAGGAGATGCAATTTTAGCCTAAAAAAATCAGATAAATTGGATCCTCTGTTGATGGTCAATTCACCTCTTTGAAGAACTTCAAATTATCCTCCAATAATATCGCTAATTCGACCCTCCAAATAACATGTTCGTAGCCTTCTGCACAATCAATAACTCATCCTCCAATTTGCTCAGCTAATTTAGCCATCAATAACCCTAACAATTCAACAATAATTTGGCCTTGGAGAGTATGATGTTTTGCCTCCATGAATTTAATTATTTCGGTCTCCTGAAGCATCACACAGTTGCCCTCAGAAATATATCAATTTGGCTTCCCTAAGTTGAGTAATTCATCCTCTTCCCAATTGTAAATTGGTCACTACTGCATAGTTATGTCAACCCCTTCATTGAATAGCCAAATCAACTCTCAAATGGATCAACTTGGTCTCCTTTCAATGATCACGATTAGCTAGGGTGGCCTTACGACCATCGAAACCAACTTGTTAGATTTTGTAGCTCGGGCAAGTGTTCCAGTCTTAGGAGGTGTCAATGAGGCTAAAGACACAAGAGAATTAATTATCTCCAAGCCCATTTTATTTTTCTAAGGAAAATTGTCATATTAGATTATCAACTAGTTTTTAATTATTTTCCTAAGTCTAACTTAAGAAAATAGGTTAATTAATTAGTATTAATTGAGACAAGTCAATTTCTCTCTAGTGAATTCTAGAAAAGGTGTTTGATGGAGTCAAAATTATCTTAGCCATCGATTGGGAATAGATCTTGGTCGTTGATTTCTCAATGAGAGATTATATGAAGAAGTCAATGTGCATATTGGAGATCATAGTGAATGAGCAAGGGCACATTGATAGCATGAGGTTGACATCAGCAAGGGTTGCAACAGTAATTGAGGAGATATTTGATGGAGATATTTCTTCATAGTGATTTTTGGTTTCTGAGACACTGAACGAGGTTAAATTATTTATGGAAAGGGAAGTTGAAGTTTCCAATGTGAGTTGTTGGAGGACCAATTTGTGTTGCCAGTTTCCCAAGTGATTTGCTGGAGGTAGTGTGAGCGGCCTATGTGAGTTGTTGGAGGTAGAATAACTTGCCAGAATGAATTTCTCGAGGTAGTGCAAGTTTCCAAAAAGGGCAGTACGCATTTCTAGTTGGCTAGTGTGAATTCAAGAAGGAAGTGAGAATTACTAGTCAGAGGTCGATTTTATTTGCATAAGTTCGATTTGATGAATAGAAGTGAAGAAAATTATTTGTTGGAGCTTTGTCATTTTGCGACAAGTAGTTTATATAATTTTGAGATTACAGATTTGTTGAAGAATAATAAAACCCTCATACGCAGAACTAGTTTTCCCCACATTGTGGTTTTTCCAGGGACATTTGTCCAAAAATCTTGGTGTTTATTTTTATGTGTTTGTTTTTCTCAGTTCTTGTGGCTTATTATTTGGTGAATATTGCAGTAGTGTTTGTATTCATTATATTCAGTAAATTATTTTATTGGGGCAAATAATCGTTTAAAAGATAGGAGAATAATTACCAGTTAGTTGTAATAATTTCATATGGTAGGAAGGGTCTAGCTCATGCACTCCATGTAAAAATGTTGAATAATTTGTGGCCCACAATTTTTTTGACATGCCCCTTCACATTGGGGGTATGGGCAGATTTCAGAAATAATATTGACTTTGGAATAGTCTGGCAAGGGGAGTATTTTCCTGAAGCATGGAAACCCTAGTGGGAGAAGACAAGTGTAAAGTAGTACAAGAACATTCCCCTACTTATCTGTTAAGGAGTTTGGATTTCCATAAACAAATCTATTTTCCAAGATAAGTTATCGTTCTTTTATAGAGTGGCTGCTTAGGTCCTTGCCATTTTCTCCCTTCGACCCTCTTCGAAAGCTCCACATGCTCCTTGGATTATAATAGCCAAAGTAATCAATACTTCCTCTCTTGGGGCTAATTTCGATAGGGCATCCACTGCTATTGGTGAATGTGGGTGAGGGGTAGTGCTATATCTTCAAGAACATCGCTCT
>APFE030170590.1:0-45378 GCA_000404065.3 Pinus taeda | reverse complement strand
ATTAAGAATTTCTCAAAAGAGTAAATCCAAACAAGCTAGAAGTGAATCACTCGAAGCATAGAATACCAAACTTTCACAACCACTAAATGAGTGCAGAAAACAACCAAAAAGTTGACTGGATTATCAAACCACAACTTCCCACAGAAGGCTCGACATGCGAAGCCACTAGGTGTTCTAGGGCTAGGATACAAAATCAATAGAAATAAGCAAACAACTGAAGGATAAAAGTAATAACCAGTCACACAAAGGCCTAACACACTTCCAGAAGCTGCAAAAGATATAGAAAAACAAAAATTCAAGTTTAAGGAGCTTTCAACTAACAAACTAGAAAAATTCACAGAGATGGCGCGACTGTGAATCTGCAACTTGCGCTATTCAGGAATTGGCGCGAGTTCTTGTTGTGCAACATGCGCCAACTAGCGCGATTGTCAAAGGAAAAAACACGCCAACCGCGTTTGCTGACCCAAAAAATAAACGAAACAAACCAAGGTCGGGCCAACAGTACTCAGAAGGATCAAACAGAAAATAACAATTTTAAAACTGACCCAGAAAGCTCATTAACTGAGGCAAGCAAGAGAAAACTAACATGCAAGACAAACTCCAAATTGTTCAGTCCATAAACCAAACCGGAGATTGACTGAAGTGGCTTTGATCTACTTCACTAATGCAAAGAAATAGTGTTTCGAAGGCTATCTGGCCATGCTTCAGGCTCCGTCTGAAGTTTACAAATCAAACAACACGCTAAATTCCCCAGTGGAGTCGCCAAATTGTTGAACAGGTAAATCCCCTCTGTGGACAGAGGTGATCCCACTAGCCCAAATGGGGTCTAGCAACAATCACACAATGCTAACACGCAGGTTCCTAATTGCAAATCAAAGATCGATGATGATGGCCTACATGGATTCCAACGCTAGTACTTGTAGAAGAATCGTCGCTCCCGTTCCTTTGCTCCGGCTGGTCACAATCCCCACGATTCTCGTGAATAGACACCTGCACATGCAAAGAACGACACAAATACAAGCATAAAATCCAATAGATGTAACTATATATCAGTCAGAAAAGATATAACTCAATCATAATTATGAAGACAATAAGAGTGGAACCATAATGATAGTCGTCTATTAATGAATAAAAGCAGAGAAATATACAACCAAGGTTCTGACGTTGAACCTATTCTCTTGCTGGGCGAGCAGCTATGTATGCCTTGCAATAGACCTTCTCTCTCTCAGGATTCCGGCAGCATAACCTCCCTATGCTTCAAAATTCTTACTATCACTCTAGCATTACTCCAGCACTCACAAAAACTAGCTTGTCAAATGCATGAGGACAGGCTTTTATAGATGGAGAAGGGAGGAAGATACAATGTACTAGGATGCCCATTGTGGATTGGCATTATCCCTGAAAAGCTACTGAGGATAGATGTCAAGGATAGATGATGACTCTCGGATCTATCAGATGGATTTTCCTTCAAAGACTTCATGATCTGAAAGGGAAAAACATATGGGTGCGCGTTTGCCAAAATCATTACCAAACTTAGTTGGCGCGAGTGTTGTTCTAGGACAGAGCGCCAATGGGCGCACCCCTTTTTGAGGATATTAGTGATTGGCGCGGATAAGACACTCTGTACCTGCGCCAATGGAAAAAGGGCACTTTTCAGGGATAATTTGCAGAAGTTGTCTTCAGGGAACATGAAGCACATAATCAGGGGAACATAATGCAAATGTTTTTAGGTTATGTCACTGCTCACAGGTCTGGGAATGTATCCTCCAATATACGAAAACAGGGGTAACAGGGACGGTGACCAACGGTGAAAAATTACTGTGTAACAAGAAGAATGGACTTATTTGTATTAAGGAAACAAAAGAAACCATTACAACCTGAGCCTTGGTGTTGTGCAAGTCCTCCCAGGGTCCAGCAAGAGTTTTCCTTTACTTTGATAAGCTCACCCACTTCCAAATGAAACAAGAAAGGATGGTTATCTCTCCTCACAAGCTTCTACAAGGAAGTCCTAATTCCAGCAGCATCTACCCTTTGGAATGTTCAGCTTTCAACCTCCCCTCCTCTGGCCCAATGCCTGTATTTATAGTGTTCTAGAGGAAGTTATTCAGTTCCAACATCAATGGGATACTCCCTCTTTTGGATGGGGTAGCTCCTCTCTTGATGGGATAAGTTCCTCTATCATAGGGATGCATGAACCATCTGGAGGCGCTCAATACACGTCAAACAATCTTCTAGAATGCTCTAGAAGTGACCACAAGTAACTTTGTTAAGATGAAACTCGTGCCTTTTGACCTTTACAGGAGTACGCACCCATCCCTTGACTTACAGAGCGTACAAGTACGCAGGTACAATGATCTTGGGATGCGTACACACAGGCAAGGTAGAGAGAACCTGCGTACCCAGAGATAAACATGATTTTTATTGACTTTCTCTCTTTCTTGAAGTTTGACATGGAGAGCAGAGGTATTAGGCTTGACAATGAGGATAATATGACTATTGATGGAGCCATATTAACTGCAGATAGTCATGGTGACAATTTTTAGTGTAACAGCCCTTTCCACAGAAAGTCAAACTTGCCATGCTTTCCTTTGTCTTCCCTTCTAGAGTCCCATTTCAATACTTTGTTACCAATGAAAAAGTCCTCAGCCTTTGTTCTTTTGTCAAACACCTTTTTAAGATTTTCCTGAAGAACCTGGGTTCTATGATACACTTCTTCCCTTGTTTGTTGTAAGTGAATTGCTAATTGATCCTTCTCTGGATATCATTGGGCTCAGCCTGTATCTCTTGCAGCAATTTGATCACAGGGGTCCCAAGGGATGATGGGAACACTGCCGCTAGGCCATATACCAACTCATATGGGCTAGTACCAATAGATCTTTTTATGGTCAACCTATCTTCCCATAGTGCATTTACCAGCTTTTTATGCCAATTCTTTTTGTTCTCCTCCAAGACCTTTTTAATGATGTTGATTAGGCTTTTATTGGAGGACTCAGCTAGGCCATTGCCTTGGGGTAATAGGCTGTTGAGTGACCTAGGGTGTGATATGATATTTGTGACAGAAGCTGATCATTTTCTTGGATTTAAAGGCAGCTGCATTATCTGTTATGATTTTCTCTGGGAAGCCAAATCTAGACAAGATAATGGTTTCTAGGAATTGTATGATAACTGAGTCATTTTCTTGTCTACAAGGTATGGCCTCTATCTATTTGGTGAAGTAATCAGTAGCTGTCAGGATCCATTTATGCTAGCCTGAGGATGAGGGGTGAATTTCCCCAATGAAGTCTAAGCCCCATTGTTGAAATGGTTTTTCAGTTGAAATGGGCCTGAGGGGTAAGGGCAGTAACTTCTTCTTCCCTTCAAAGATCTGACATTTATGACATGACATTACAAACTTTTTTGCATCAGTAAATAGGGAAGGCCAATAGAACCTAGCCCTCAAGATTTTTTCAGCTGTGGGTTTCCAATATAAGTGCCCTCCACAGTCTCCTGCATGAAATTCTCTAAGGACCTTATCTGCTTCATCTGAAGTTAGGCAGTTGAGCAGGACACCTTCATGATTTTTCCAAAATAAAACATTGTCTATGATACAGAATTTTGCAGCCTTTAATTTTAGAAATCTGTTCTTGGTTCTGGATAACCCTGGAGGAGCTTGCAGGTTTAATAATACAAAACATATGTCAGCATACCAAGGTGATTGTAGAAAGGCTTGATTGGTCTGTGGAGTCGCCATCTCCTGTTCGTTATCCAGTTCATTTATGTCAAGGGCTTCAAAGTTAGTCTCAGTCATTAGTTTAGCTATCCCTTGTCCTTTTATAAGTTTTGTTGGTTTGATTTCTATATCATATTCCAGAATATTGGCAATCCATTTGCTCCTCTTGCCTTCCATTCCCTCTTGGGTTAAGATATATTTGACTATTGCATTGGGTACATATGCAATTATATGAGAGTATAGGATGTAAACTCTGAAATCCTTTATGGCCTTTACCAGGGCATATGCTTGCTTTTCCATGATTTTGTACTTTAGTGGGGCATCCCTAAGGGCTCTACTGAAAAACGCAATAGCTTTTTCACATCCCAAGTCATCCTTTTGCAGTAGGACAGCAGCAATTGTGTTTTCAGAGGCAAAGGAGAAGATTATAAAGTCTCTATCAAAACTAGGGCTTGTAAGCACAAGTGTTTTTGTCAAGGCTATCTTGATTTCTTCAAAGGCTTGTTTAGCCTCAATTGTCCATTTGACCTTGGCATCTTTTTTGAGCATATTGTTTAACAATCTTATTAGCTCAGCTAAGTTAGGAATAAATCTTCTTAGGAAATTAATCTTCCCCAAAAAGGCTTGTAATTCCTTGATGTTTCTTGGATGGGAAATTTGCAGTATAGCCTGAATCCTATCAGGGTCAATTCTTATGCCATCTTTTGAAAGTATATGACCAAGGAATTTGCCTTATTCCAGGCCAAATAGTGATTTCTTTGGGTTTAAATAAATGTCATACTTCCTGCAAATTAAGAACACTTGTCTGAGGTGTTTTAAATGCTCCTAGTCTGATTTTGAGAAGGTTGTTAGGTCATCAAGGTATATGACTAAGAAATCATGGATTTCTTTGGCAAAGGCTATATCCATTGCCCTTTGAAATGTGGCTCCAGCATTCTTGAGTCCAAAAGGCACTTTGACATATTTGAAAGTTCCCCAAGGTGTGGTGAAGGCAGTTTTATCTTGGTCATCTGGGTGGACTAATATTTGATTGAATCCTGAGAAGCCATCCAGTAATGAGATCCTTGAAGCTCCCACTACCCTTTGTAAGATGTGATCCATTTTTGGCAAGGGGTAGTGGTCTTTGAGAGAGACTTTGTTTAAATTCCTCAGATCCACACAAATTCTTATCTCCCCAGTTTTCTTTCCTGTAGGTACAAGGTTGGAAATCCATTCAGAAAACCTTATGGGAGCAATTATGCCAGCTTCATACATTCGTTTTACTTCTTTTTCTATTAGGGGAAGAAGTATTGGATTAACTCTTCTCAGTTTATATTTAAAGGGTTTTTGGTTTTCTTTCAGGGGTATTGTGTGCTGGATAACTGTAGTATCATAGGACTTAAGGTCCTCATAGCTCCAGGCAAACACATCCTGAAACTCTTTGAACAGTTTGATATATTCTAATTTCTTATCAAGAGGTAAGGTCCTAGAAAGCTTGATCATTTTGGGATTTTCAATGGTCCCAATGTTACACTCTTCTATTTCTGCATTGATGGGTTGCATCTTTGGTTTCTTAGAGAGATCATTTGAATCAAAAAATGTCTTCTAAAGGAGCAAGACCTGTAGGTAAGAAATTGTCTTTTAACTGAATTACTTATGTTTCTTCCTCATTAATTTCATCAAGCTTTGTTATCTTTAGTTTCTGCAAATTGGCAGGGTCAAAGGTTGTAGGATGTAATATCCTATCTGCTGTTTTAGCTGATATACTGGTGTTTAGTTCATCCTTTTGGTTTTAATCCTCCTTATTGCTTGTGCCAATGTTTAAGTTTGAGAATTCCTCCTTCATGGTTAAAAAATTGTTTATCTGAGCGTCATTCTCAAAAACTTGCCAATTATTTACATTGTCTGGGACAGAGGGCCTGTGCTTGATCTCAGCAATGAGTTGGTGGTTAGGCCCAAAACGAAGCTTACAGGTACTTGCAAAAGTTTCCAGACTGTGAGCATGTAAGTTGTGATTCCTAGGTATTTTGGTGAGCTGATATTCTAGGAAGTTGTTGAGCAAGTTTGTTACTGCCAACCTATAAGACCTCAGCCTGGGATCATTTGTAACAAAATTTCCCTTTATCTGTTGGATGATCAGGTTTGAATCCCCCAATATGGAGACTTTGGTCACTCCTAGATTCTTAATCAGTTTGAGACCTAGTAGGAGGGCTTCATATTCTGCCATGTTATTTGTGCATCTGAAGTTAAGCCTATATGCATGACCTAGAGCATGGTCATTTTGAATATTGTGTATCCATACCCCTGCTCCTGCTCCAAGCTTATTTACTGACCCATCAAATTCTAAATACCACAAGGTTTCTTGGTCAGTATTGGTTTCAATTGATTTATAGACCTGTTCAGTTTCAATTGATTTACAGATTTGTTCAGTGGGCAAGTCTAGTCTTGGTGATTCTTGTGACATGTCAGCAGAGTCTGCTATTTTAATGAGATCAGTGATCTTTTGTTCAGCAACAGTGGTTTCTTCACTCATATGCCTGGTTCCTTTTTTTCTAGGAGCTTGAGCTCAGTTTTGGGGCATATGTCAGCATTATATAGTATGAAGGAGTCCATATCTGAATGGATGGAGTAGATTGGGAAATTTTGGGGTTTATCCTGGCTGCTGACCACATATTTCATGAGTGTCTCTCTGTACAATCTCTTTGGCTGGCCAAAGACTGAAATTGTGGCATATGACATGTCTAGTTGCAAAGATCCTTGGAGTTTGGCACCCCAAGATCTTGATAGGAGCATACCATATTTAGGTGGAATGTCAGCCACTACTACATCCATTAGAATTGTTTTGGCTGGATATTGGATTAGGGACACACAGAGGTCTTTGATCAGGCCTAAACATCTTACCTGGCTGGAATCAAATGAAAATAAATCTTTATAGGGTCTGGTGATGTCTAATCCAAGTTTTTTCATTATTGATTTGGGCATTAGGTTACGAGAGGCCCCTAAGTCAAACATGGCATTGTGTAATACTTTGTCATGAATGTTTAGGCTCACATAGAATGGAGGAGTTCCTCCATCCCCTGATTTGCCATTGACTTCTGAGCCAAAAATCAGTTCTGGTTGGTCATCCAGAATGTTAACTGCATCCCTATTTTCGGGTACTTGCATTGATCTATTGATCTGTTGGCTAGTTCAGAGAGAGGGATTGCAATTTTTAGTTTGCTAATTTCTGTTTCAAGATTGAAAGGTTTTTCCATCTGAACTTTTACATTATGAGCAGCAAATTTTTCCTTTTCTACTAAATTTTGGGTGAGCATGTCCTGAGCAGGCATGTTGTTTTGGGATATGTTTGGGTTGGCCGTTCTTTCTAGAGGTTTACCCAAAATTTTTGTTGGAGGAAGTTGTGTGGGTGTAGGATTTACTGGGGGTTGTATATCAGATACATCTTCCACTGTGACCTCTTTGTGGGGTTTTTATCTGAGGACTCTATTAAGGTAGCTTTATCACTAGTTTTCTTGGGCAGTTTGGTGTGTGTCTGTTTGGTATTCTCAGGTATATCTATGGTTCTACTCCTTAGCTTGTATTGTTTGTGTACTTCATAGACTGTTGTGTCATACCCTTCTCTGAAATCAAAAGACTCACCGGATTTTGCTTGGAACTGTTTATAGTCTTGGGCCTGTTGATCATCTTGTGTTAAGAATACTTGTTATTCACTGACCATACCCATTAAATTGATGTGGGGATCTTCTATTTGTTCACTAGTGGTTGAGGCCTCTGCATAATTTTCTCGAAATGGAGGTCTGATGTTCTGATCGGGACTAGTTCTCCCAGCATTTGGGTTTTGGTTTTTCCTAAAATTGGGATTCCTAGTTGTGTTGCTTGTTTGTCCTTCCCAAGAGGATTTTATTTCCATGGTCTCAACCCTATCTCCTAACATTTCCATACCCTTCATGATTGCATCTAATTTTTGGTCAAAGGTTGAGGGTTCTTCTTTGAAAGTTATTCTTCTCTCATTTTTTGCTCTGGTTCTCTTGGCAATCAGGTTTGCCTCTACACTTACAACTATATTAAGCATGTCTGCAAGACTTGGAGGTGCTCTTTCTCTTAATTGATATGCCATGTCTGGGTCAAATCCATAAGGAAATTTGATCAAGGCTAGATCAGGAGGAGGTCTTAAGTTTTGAGGGATAGCATTTTATACATTGTTGAACCTAGCACAGTAGTCTTGAACTGTCTCTTGTGGGCCTCTTTCCAAATTATCATACTCTGTCAGTATGTGAAGGGGGTCTTTCTTCTTTTCCCACCTGTTTAAAAAACTTAGGTATAAGGCATCAAGATTGATTATAGAGTTTGCAGCCAGAGACCTGAACCAATTCCTTACATCCCCTGTCAAACTTTGCACAAAAATTTTCATTCTTACATCTTCATCATCTATCTCATAGTTCTCAAAATAGTCCTGCATCCTCTTAGTGTGTTGCTGGGTAGTATAAGTGCTAGTTCCATCAAATTAAGTGATTTTCCCTTGATAGTCTTGGGGCATTGCCCCTGGATTTGCAAGCAGGACTAAAGGAGCATATCTAGCCATATTTGCAGGGATAAAAGGGGCAGTAAGAAGGAGTGGGATAGTTGTAACAACAGGGGTAACAGGAGTGAGGTGTGTTGGGGATGGGGGACTGGGAAAACTACCTTGGGAGGTGGATGAAGAGCTAGGATAAGCTGGGGTAGGGTGAGGATGAACTGATGCTTTGACAGGAGTGGGAATATAGCTCTGTTGATTTGGCTCAGTATCTGAACCTGAGAGCTCCCTTAGCTGCTCTTGTTTCTTTAAGATTTTGGGGATTAAATTGGGGTTTTAAAAGATAGTTGGGGGATTAGGGTCAGGATTTGACCTAGTGTAATGAGATTTCTTCTTTGGAGCCAGCTTCTGAGTTTTCTTTCCTTAGTATCCTATGATAGGACTTTTAAACAGGAAGCTTATTTCCTTTCACTTGGTATTTTGACATAAAGTTCCCCAGTGGAGTCGCCATTGATGTTATCACTCAGGTTGTTCCCTGCTTCCTAAAGGGAATATGGTCGAGGTAACCACTAACCAATCTTTTAGCTACAGGTCCTAGCCTACCTCCAACCAGAGAGGGCTCTCTCTTTATAGTTTAGCTTTGTTGATGAATGTTTTAGGCTAGTTATGGTGCACTGTTTGTTTGAATTTGGTGGGTTGGTGAATCCAAATAGAACTGAGATACAGATTACAGGACAGTTTGTTCCATTGGGCAATGGAGTTGAGGTATTTGTGCTTTTGAAAGTGGATTTATGAAGACAGAGTGTTGCTGCAGAACAAGTTAGGCATATGTGAAACAATTTATCAGATTTGTTGATGAAATTATGAAATTAGTGAGTGAAAGGCAGTTAAGAATCTTTCACTATGCTAAACGAAGAAACATGAGGGCATTGCTTAAGAGCAGTTAAGAATTCTTAAACAGTATTCACCATGATGGGATAAGTTCAGACATGAGCAATTAAGAATTCATATCTATGGCTAATCCAGAAGAAAACATATTTAGAAATAGAGATTGGGCATAGGGTGTTTGAAACAAATCCTAGGCTATTCTTTTTCTCTACTTACTAAGATTATGAAAACATAAGAGTTATGGAATACACAGGAAACACATACACAGTTAAGAGCAACTTATTGATTCAGCAAATGACACAGGAATTCTGCAGCAAAACAGAGCTTTACATATCCATCTTCAGACAGCGTTGGAACCAGAAATCTCCATCAGCAATTTGTATTATCAAAAAGTCTCCAGAATACAACAGATCTCTTCAGAAAGAATTACACTACAACCGACCCTCAATGCGTTATCTGAGGGGATATATATACAAAATAGGGTAAAA
Source organism: Pinus taeda (assembly GCA_000404065.3). Lineage (NCBI taxonomy): Eukaryota > Viridiplantae > Streptophyta > Pinopsida > Pinales > Pinaceae > Pinus > Pinus taeda. The sequence goes on along the minus strand of APFE030170590.1, from coordinate 35,801 downwards.
AATATCTCAGTAGAGAGGTATTGTGCAATAAATTGCACCACCAACTCTCTTACAAAAAGTAAATGACAACATAAATATAGCATTTAATGCTGAGATAGCTGATATTTTTCTGTCAGACATATTTGACTTTATGTCTCTGGAAAGTAGGTGTTAGCTGTGCCTCTAATTCCGCGTTAATTTAGCCTGCTATCTAGGTGCATTGCTGAGTCACCTATACGGCTGCTTGGTGTACCTGTATGCTGATCTGCCTGCTGACCTGTCTACTGACCTATAAACTTTGATTTTTCTCAAAAAAGGCAAAAAGCAAAGTGGAATTATCTGGGCAAAATCTCCAGCATTGCTTGCCACCAATTAGCTGGGGGTAGCTGATGCCTCCTCATTTTTACCACTATTTCATCTGCCTCTGTATGTCTATAAAATTTTGGAGGGACTTCGAACAGATGATTTATTTCATGTTCAATAAAGAACAGATTTTCCAGCTTGTCACAGAGAGATTTCCCAGAGGGAGGCCCTGCTTCTTCTGTGGATCTGCTGGATGCAGTGATCTGGTTTTCAACATAATTGTTGATCCTTGTGATATACTGATTATATGACAGCAGTTGTCTTGTGCCAGTCACTAGGCTTGGCAGTCCTTTGTCCTGTAGTATAGCCATTTTAGCTCTAAATTCATCTATCTCTCCCTTCATCTCCTGACATTTCCTCTCCAATGTTTGAGTAAAATTCCTCAAGGTCAATACCTTTTTGGCTGTGAGGATTGTATCTGTTCTGCTGCTTATTTGTAGAGCAGCCAGTTCCTGTCTAGTGCGGTTATTGAGGAAATGAATCATTTTGGTGGCCTCCTCGGGCATTATTCCCAGGGCTGTCCTGGCTCTCTGAATCTCCACATGAGCTACATCTATTAGCTCAACCTATTCAAAAATTGCCTGAATGGACCTCCATTGGTCCTGTATAGATTGGCCAATTTTGGCCCAAATAATCTTCTTTATTTCTGCTAGGGTTTTACCTAGCATCAACTCCTTTTCCAGAGTTTTCACTTTGGCCTCCAAGGCCTTTATTTCTCTTTGCTTTTCTGCCACTGTCATCTTTGATTTGTCATAACTGGCCTCCAGCTTGGCCAGTTTTTCCTTGGCAATATTTATTTCAGTGACTTGAGTTTCTAACTCTTTAACAGCCTTCATCAACTCCTCCATGCCCATGCTGGATTCCGTTGCTGTTGTTGCTTCTACTGTTGCTCCTGTTGCTGATGTAGCTGTAGTAGGTGTTGAAATAACAGGAGGGGCTGCTGCTGCTTGTGTTGGAGGGGCAGGTTCAAGATTTGTTGAAGTTTGAGGGGGCTGGGAGGCTGATTCCCCTTGCTTGTCCTACAGAGCTTTCTCTAATTCTGCCTCCATTTGTAGTATCCTTTGTTTCATAACCAGCAACAGCTCCATAGCATTATCCACCTGCTTTTCTTGTGCAAGCTCTGCTGTTTCAGGATGAATGGTAGGAGGCAATTTTGCCTGTCTTCTCAGTGCAGCAATATCATCCTCTTTTTTCTTCATAAGGGCTCTAACACCCTTTGGGTCCTTTGGGTCATGTCCCAAATCAACAATTATGTCCTCCAGAGTCTTTATTCTGTTGTCTTTTGCAGAGGAGGACAGCCTTTCAAAATCAAGCTGCCTGTTGGTGTTCTTCAAGGCTTCTTTTAGCTGATGGGCCAACATTTCCCTGTCAGCAAGTGTTGCATACACGATTTCCCCAATCTTTTTGTGCAGCTCAATCTGATCCATGGGATGTATGTCTTTAGAAAAGACCTCCAGGTTTGTCCTGTAGTAATCTGCTGTGGTCTTTGGATGTGGGACTTTAGGCTTTAGATGAGTGAAGATCATCTTTTCTTCCTTCAGATCATAGGCAGCCATCAATCTTTTCTTTTTGGCTGGGGTTGTATTCAGGAATTGCTCATAGAGCTGCACCCTTATCAACTCATTTTGTGCCTTGATCTCTTTGAAGCCTTCTTTAACTGTAGCCGGTTTCTTGCCCTGTTGTCTTGATGAGGACACCTCTATAGTATGTTGTTGGGCCTGTTCTAGCTTAAATGAGCTAGTGGCACTCTGTTGGCTCGTTTGCCTTTCTTTGTTGTGGCTTTCTGCCAGCTCTTCACTTATGTCTCCTTCTTCTGCTTCAGGGTCTACCCTCGGCCTCTTGGCCTCTGGTTGCTGTGATGACCCTGTTGGAGGTGTGACCTCCTCTCTGTCTCCCTTTTTCCCTCTCTCATCATTGAGAGGAGTCTGCAAAACTGGGTTTTGAGTTTGTTCAGTTTGCTGTGGAGGGGCCTGCTCTGATTGCTGATCCTTTGATGTGCTAGGCTGCCCTGTCTCTACTTCTTGTTATTCATCCATCTTCTCCTTTCCCTTTGTTGTATTTGTTGTTGCTGGAGCTTGCTGGGTGTCCTGTGCAGCTGGAGCAGTAGAGGTGCCTTCTCCTGCTTGGACTGGTTGCTTGAACAAGACCTGTTGACAAGAGTCTAGGTCAAGAGTTTTTTCCAAGTCCTTTACAGTCTGCTCCATTCTTTCTTCCTGAGTCAATTCCTCTACTATTGATTCAGGCACCCATTCATCTTGACTAGCAAAGTGTTGTTTTTGAGGGATTGGGCAATGCTTATAGGCTAGCAGCCTATATTTGACCCTCCTTGCACTGATGAAACCTTCAGGGTCATAAGGTACCCACCAAAAGCTTCTTTTGAGTTTGAGCTGTTGTCCTAGTATTTGATCAGCTTCTTGCCAACCATCTTTTTTGTTCATGACAAATGGGCCTAGGTGGTCCCTGAAATTTAGGTTGGCTTTCTTCTTGGCATTGTGAAAGTGTGTTAGATCAGAGTTTATAAGCTGTCTGTAGTACTCTAGGGCAAATAGCCTCATAGGGACATATTTTGGGAGCCTATAGGGATAGAGCTCACAACCATAAATTCTGATGACAGTGTGATTTTGGTACAAGTACCAATCAACAATTTTGTAGCTCCTGGATAGCCGCAAGATTTTCTGCATATCCTTGGACAATTTGATAGGAGGGGTCGTCTTTAAGAGGCATGTGACTAGATACACAAACTGATCAATGAATTCACAGTATGAGTAGGGGGAATTCTGGACTTGGTGGAAGACTGAAGACCAGAAGATCACGGACCTCCTCTCACCCTATGATTCTAGCTTCTTGATTGAGCACTTGAAGCAATCTGTTTGGTAGTACAAGAACAGGTGATAGATGTATGAGGAATATTTGAATATTGTCTCCCTCTTCAGTCTTGTCAATTGATCATGTATCTTATTGGCAATGTATTTGGCATAATTGTATTTCATAGTAGGGGGCTTCACAAGGCTGTATGCAGAGAGCATGACCAGCACAGTTAGATCAACATGCTTATTTGTAGTGAACCCCAACACAGAGGTTAGCATGTCTACCAGCAGCTTGCCAACCTCATTGAAATCTGCATAGGAAAAAGGAGGTGGCCCAGAAGGTTGGCAGTCTACTTTCATGAATTTCCTGGCTATTGCAGCAATGTCTGTGTTAGAGAGTTTGGAGCCCTCATCTAGCAAGTAGTTCATGGAGAAGGGATATAGTAGCTGGGTCTACTTGTAGTTCAGCATCTGGTTGACGGAATCTGGAGTTATATAAAAGAGGATGCACCCAGATGGAGACTTTACAGCCCTGTGTTTTTGGTCATAGTTTTCTGCACAGAGGTGGATGACTTCAGGGAAAATGTTCACAGAGGGCAGGAAGTAGGTGGGCAGATTGGATTCCCAGATGCCATACAGGTCACTGTTGTCTAAGTGACTGTTCCTTAGCTGGCAATATGTTTGCAAGTGGCTTCTCTCTGCCACAAAGTTTGTGATGAGGGCATCATTGTCCACCAGTGGCATAGCTTCTAGTTCTATGTTAGGTGGATTTATAGGCACTACATCCAGAGCAGCTGGAGTGGCCATTGTCTTGTTTTAACTGGATGCTTACTGTATTTCAAGCTTGATGTGAATGATGAGGAAATGGCTTACTGATCTCTATTTGCAGTGAGTAGTTTGGCAGTGCAAGGAGGATGTTACAGGCTTAATGAATCTCTGGGGCACTCTGTTTTGAAGAACCAGAGTATGTTTGAGCTGGTTAGCTGGTTACTTGCAGAGAATTCCTTTAGCAGGGGTGAGGGTACTGTCAATCTAGTCTTCTAGCCGGTAGCTCGGCTTCTTTAGTTTCTCTTTGTGGAAAAATGGTGAATTTCACAGAAGGTCACGGGTTTCTTCGAGATTTTCATCGTGCAGGGGTTTCAGTGGCTTTTTAAGTAGATTTCAGTGGTGAATTTTAACAATGTGGGTCTTTTGATTGAGTTCTTTATGCAGGAAAGTAGGATTGCAAAGGAGAACAGTGGATAAAAGAGGATGCCTGCGGCAAATACCTGGTTTTAATGGCGTAGGAGGCGTTTGCACCGGTCGAATTGGAGGAATTGCAGGTACTTGGGTTGATAATGGAGGCGGCAGCAACTTTGGCGGGTAGCTTTTGATTTTTTACCGTTGTAGGTTGAATTTCGCATGTAGAGGAGCTCCAAAAGTCGTAGAAAACAATGCGAAATAATGGTTAATTGACGCCTTTTTATGCATTTTTGGCATATTGGCGCCTTTTTGTGATGACGTCATGCTGAGGTCATCATGGGCCCGGGTACGAATGGGTGACGTGGCAGCTGGCGTGGGTGCCCAGGTGGCAGTGACACGGTGGCAGGGTGGACAGAGTGTCACGGTGGCCCGGGTGACATGGAGGCTTGGTGGCGGCAAGGCGGGGTGACGTCACGCTGACGGGGGCGTGACGTCAGCGCGGGGGGAAGGTGGTAAGCGGTCTCCCCGGAGCGGTCTAGGGCCGTAAGCGGTTTGGAGGGGGGGGCAGCGAACACCACGGGCGCCTGACGCGTGGTGGGGGTACGACAGCAATACTGCCCATCCCCCAGACGCAAAAGGTTGTGCAGGTTGGCTGCAATATCGACCGCCCACCGTTGGATGGGAGGGGCGGAATATCGTGCGGTGGGCGGCAATCGCGAGGTGACGGCACGTTAAATGCAGTGGGGACCCTCCCAATAAATTAATTAATTTAATTAAATCGGGCGCGGGGTGGGTTACGAACCTTAGGTTTTGGGTTTTTTTCGTTTATTAATGTTTTAATAATAAAAAAAAAAATACAAACACAATTTAGAGTGCGGAAAGGGGTAAAGGGTTCTAGCAAGGGCGGGGATTTTGATTTTTTTGACTTTTAACCATGGTTTTTTGCCAAAACCCATAGTTTTAGGATGATTGAGGGTTAATACTAACCCTTGAGGGGTTAACATTTCCCAAGGAAGGGGTATATAGCTATAGTGCCAGGGGGAGGGTATTTATAGATATTTTTTGGGAAATTTTCATAGATTCTAATAGAATTAGGAAAAAAGGGGGAATTAGGGAGCTACATAATATATTAGTGGTTAATATGGTTTGTGAGGTGAATGAAGGGGTAAAGCCAAGTTCTAATAGGTAAAACTTAACTTAGGATTTTGAGGATAAATGAAATGATGAAAAAGATGTTTTACACAAAAAATGTGGCTTCTTTTCATGTTTGAACTTCATGGCTTGACCAAGTAGTTTCTGATGCAATGAAGTGGAACTGGACACCTGAGCAGATCTCAAGGTCCTTGGGAGTGTTAGTAAAATGAAGTTTGGGGGAAAATGGGGAAGTTAGACATGCTTCCAATGCTTTTCCTCCACTCTTTGCCTTTGAGGCCAATACCCTGAGTGGAATAAGTTTTTGCACTTAATAGGTCAATTGGTGATGGCTCTCCATTTCTGCAACCTTGCACTACTTACCCATCCTAGTAATCCTAACATTTTTTCTTCAAGGGTGGGTGCACTTGAATTAGTAGACCCTGATTGTCCTCTTTTTCTTTTGACTGCCCTCCTATCTAAACCTACCCTTATTTCTTCCAAGGTCCCAGATTAAGCAGTTGGGCACCTTTATTTCTCTACCTAGCTAATCATCTGCCAAGCTTGAGCTGTTTGGTCAGGGAACATTCTCTATTCTGTAGCAAGAAATTTAACCATGGCATGGTCCAGTTTAGATTGTTGGGCCATCCATCAAGTGTGATTAGCAACAGTATTTGCAGAACATGATACTGCCCAATAATCTAGTAGTGGCATTTTGACTAGCCACTTTCCTGGTCTTTAGTTTGGGGTTCATTTTCACTTTTCTCTTGACCACTTGATTTTCTTTCCTTTTGATTATTCTTTTAATGCATACCCTCTTTTCATTTTTTTAATTTTTGTAGCATGTACACAAAATATGGAACCTTTGCAGCCTGCAATGATGAACATATTTAGCCCTTCCACTGTCAATCATGAAAGATGAAACCTATTGGTATAGGAACCTAACAGGGTATATAGGTGCACAAGCAGTATAGTCATTAGAGTCTTAGTTTCATCTCAGGTGTTGCTCCACTACAATAAGGCCTAGACAGTACCCTGGTGGAATCACATAGGAACACAAGCATGGCTCTGCTACCAGTGAGCCTGGTCAGTACCCCGGCCGAGTTACTTGCATCACCTCCTTGTGCAGGAAACCTTTCTCTTATTTCACCTTATTTATTTTTCATTTTGAATTTTTTGAATTTTACTTTTTCATTTTCACTGTGCATAACACTTATTCATTTCAGAGGCGGAAGAGGGATCCCAACTTATTAAGTGTAGAGAAGGTTGTTCCAGCAGAGAAGTAGTTTGTTATATCTATGACATGCCTATTAAGGTTTTCCTCCTCCCCTTACTCTACTTGACTGAGCTGACAAGGGTTAACCCAAAAACAATTGACTAAAGAAGGTGACACTAGTTAGCGTGCAAGCATTGTGTTTACACCAAGGTTCACTTGGAACAGTACGTATTTTCCTTCGATGTATCATGGACTAAGAATAACAAGCTCATCATCTAGAGGCAAGATAATACATAACCAAGTAGTGATAATTATACAAGTCCTCTTGTACTTTACCCAGCTGGCTTCAAGATTCGTACATGGTTTCATGAAAGGCTAACCCACAAATGAAATAAACGAACCAACAAACATCAAAGCAAAGAAAAAGTGGAAGCTAAAGTGAAAGCAAAGCAGGTAAGTAAACAAGCAAGCGAAAAAACACACAAACAAAGCATACAAGCAAACAAGCATGCAAGTAAACAACTGAAAGCAAACACTACTCCTACTCTGACACTAACAATGCATGGGCCTAATCACCTGAAATGATACTTCCAATGCAGCCACCGGTGCATTGGTATACCCATGTTGGTGAAGGCTTGTTTTTCGAGCAACACGGTGATGTGAACCAGCAAGCAAGAAATATATAACAATGAAGATAACCACACTTCGTGTTTCAAAGTGCCCACGAGACATGAGTGATTGCATGTTCATGATGGGATTTCCATGGACTTATCGTGGCGTCGTGTGACACTACATGCGACTTTGAAGCAAAATCACACTCTTGGCTTTTCAATGCAAGCAAACAAAAGAAACAAAGATAACTTGTGTTGTGAATGAGTGCTTGCAATGTAAGACTCCTTCAATGCATGAGCAATGGGATCGTGCAGTTTCGAGTGGAGGAAGTGTGATATGTGAGTGAGATGGATCTTCAATGCATACAGATGAGTGATGAGGAGCCTTGGGTGATTGAATAGCTTCATGATCGGAAGTGAGACTAACCCCAAGAGAGCGAGGGCTTGACATAGCCATCAGCTTGGGTTGAAGTGCCTCGACAGTCTTGGATGTCTCAGTTTAATCATCAGGAAAATCATCATATATCAGTGGCTTTGAAAGATCAACTGTGATAGATTCATGATCATGATCAAAACTGGAATCAAATGGATCACGACTGCCAAGATTAGAAAATGAATTCTCTGAAATCCTCATGATGAGATGAATTGAACAAAGGGGTAGATGAAAAGCAAACGAACTCATCCTCTGTGTTTCCGAAAAAGACAGATGAAGGATCAAGTGGATCTTCAATGAATAAATTATCCTCTCTAGTGTCGAATGATGGGCTAACATCCATTGAGTCCTACAAGTGATCAACAATGGGTGCATCTGTGGATGAAGATACACATGCAAAATCATGGATGGCAGATTAACCAAAGAGGTTACGAAAGAACGGAGGGGGCTTAGACAGAAGGGAGTCATCCCTCACCGAGCGTTGATGTTCAAGCTCATACTCATACTCTTCATGAATGACAGTGCATGTTGGTTGTACAACACCAACTCCATCAGTGGGTTGTTCCTCATTCACAACAAGTGAAGAGTCTAGAATGTATGAACCCAAGACAACATCATCCAGAGGAACACCTGAGTGCGAAGACGGAGGTCGAAGAAAAGAATGCATATGAGAACTCAAAGGAATCACAACCTCATCTATGTGAAAATTGAGTGGAGTGGTGTTGGGAGAGTGTGAAGGATGAACAAGTGTGTGAGCATGATCCTCAACATCATTGAGCCATGGTGGAAATGTTGAATGAGAGGGAGGTGGGCAGTCAGTTGAGACAGTGCCCGCTCCCACAAGGGATTGCATGGTTCCATCAATGAAGAATGTTGAGTGAGGCTTGATATCAAGCTTCTTCTTGGGAGGGGCATATATCTTAAGGCAATTCTCAAACCAGTCACAAAGATAAGAAAATTTCATCTGGCTCCTCAAAGCTTGAAACTACAAGTCACGAAAACGCTACCAAAAATCAATAACAGATTCATACGAATCCCTCCATTGTTGTAACAGTTTCCAGTCAAGATGGTCTGGATCAACATGATAGAAAATGTCTTCAATAAGATCATAGAAGTGCTCAAATGAGTGCACGGTGTTAGCCAGTAGGTCGAGCACCCAACGAAATGGAGATTCACGAAGTGTGTATGCAAGCAGTAAATCAGCCTATTTGTTAGAAAACTCATCTTCCTCATGAATCATGGAAAGAAAGTTATGTATGTAGGTTTTAACCCCATACAGAAATTACCTTCATACGAATTCTAAAACATAGAAAATAAAAAATGCAAGAGAATAACACATAAAACACATATACACAGAGATTTCCCTTGGATCCCAGAACCGGGACTACTAGCTTGATTTTTCATTATGTTCCTTTCAATTTTATAATACATATTTATACATGCCGAAGCATCCAATACCATGGACCGAAAACCATCGCGTCCAAAACCATGTGCGAAAAACATGCACAAAACCATAGGTAGCTCCGCCCAACCTAATATAGGGTCCAAAACCAAAATTTTCCGTGGTGCTGCCCTGGCGCTCATAGAGTGGGGTTACCTGCACCACTAAAACCCCCTGTGATTCCCCCTACTACACAATCAGCACAACGAAGGGGGGCACTCCACCCCACTTCTAACCCCTCGGTTAACTACATGGGCTAGTTGTGGAAAGAATATAACACAACCCAACATTCTCCCACTTGTTGTTTTCTTTCTTTCCACAGGGGACCACAAGAGAGCTTAGTCATTTATCCAGCCCTGCAATTCCCATTGTTTCTCTACACTAAGAGAACCTCTCAAAGCTCACAAATTTGTCAATGCATCTATAGCATTCTTCAAAGTGTCCACCTTTACCCGCAATACCTTTTTGTCTTCTATCATATCCCTCACAAAGTGATACTGAACATCAATGTGCTTTGTCTTTGAATGATATGCAGGGTTCTTTGCCAAGAAAATTGCACTTTGGTTGTCACAGTCTATCCTTATAGTTCCTTTTACTAACCCCATACTTGAACACAATCTCTTCAACCAAACTACCTCCTTGCTTGCATGAGTGGCTGCCATGTATTATGCCTCTGTAGTTGATAGTGCCACTACAGATTGTTTCTTACTCATCCAACTGACTGCACCTCCAAATAGATTAAACACATGCCGACTTGTAGATCTTCTCTGATCCAAATCTCTAGCCCAGTCTGCATCAACAAAGCCACAAATATCCAACACTTTTTCCAATCCTACTTTTCCTTGGTAGCACAAACCATAATCACTAGTGCCACGCAAATACCTGAAAACTCGCTTCACTGTTGTCCAATGCTCCTTCCCTGGTTTTGACATAAACCTGCTTAATACTCCCATTGCATGTGCAATGTCTGTTCTAGTATAGACCATCACATACATCAAGCTACCGAATGCACTTGCATATGGAACACGGGACATGTCCTCTTCCTCTTCCTGTGTCTTGGGACACTATTCAACAGATAACTTTACACCTAAAGGAATAAGAACATTCACCGCTTTACTATCCTGCATATTAAACCTTTGCAATATTGTCTCGACATACTTCCTCTGGTTTAACCAAAGCTTCCTCTTTGTCTAATCTCTTTTAATTTCCATGCCCAAAATATAGTTTGTAGCACCAACATCTTTCATGTCAAATTTGGAGGACAAATGGGTCTTCAAATCCTAGATAATTTCTTTGTCATTTCCAATCAGCAACATATCATCCACATACAGGACTAGATAAATAACATGGTCACCAATTAATATAAAATACACACAATGATCTATTTTTCTTCTATTGAAGCCAAGTCCCCGTATAAATGTATCAAATTTCTGATACCACATCCTTGGTGACTGTTTTAAGCCATACAAAGACTTCTTTAACTTGCATACCAGTTCTTTCGTACCCTTCACCACAAAGCCTTTAGGTTGCTTCATGTAGATCTCCTCTTCGAGATCCCCATGAAGAAATGTTGTCTTCACATCCATCTGTTCTACTTCAAGACCAAAAGCAGCAACAACAGACAAAAGTAATCTAATAGAAGTTACCTTGGCAACAGGAGAAAAAATATCACCAAAATCAATTCTCGACACCTAGGAATAACCATTCGCTACCAAACAAGCTTTGTATATATCCACATTTCCCTCTGCATTTTTCTTCTTCTTAAACACCCATTTGCTACTAATGGGTTTCCTTCCAGTCGGCAACTCCACCAGATCCCAAGCCTCATTTTTGTGCAAAGATGCCATTTCATCAACCATGGCCTCTTTCCAGAGTTTTCCATCCTCTGAATCTACTGCTTCCTTTCTGCCTGCCTGGCTGCCTTCTTTCTCAAACAGATCTTTTCACACCCAGAGTTTGTGGCTCTTATCTTCTGATTCATCCTCTGCTGTAGATTTTGATTCTTCCTCCTTTAGTCACACTCTATCTTCTCAGGTTCCTTTGGTTGGATTTCATGTTTAATAACATCTTTTACCTCTCTGAACACCACATCTCAGTTGTACACAACCTTCCTTGTTACTGGGTTCTAATGCTTATAACCCTTTAAACCATCCTTATACCCAATAAATATGCACTTTTCAGATTTACTATCCAACTTGGTTCATTTCTCCTTTGGAACGTGTACATATGCATCACATCCAAATACCCTCAGATCTGAAAGATAGGGTTTCTTACCAGTCCATACCTCTTGTGGAGTCTTATTCTCCAATGCTAATGAAGGTGATCTATTGACCAGGTAACATGTTGTCTCCACCGCCTCTACCCAGAATTCCTATCCTAACCCAACACCACTGAGCATGCTTCTTTCCCTTTCCATCAATGTCTTGTTTATTCTTTTTGCAACTCCATTTAGGTGTATATGGAGTAGTCTTCTGTCATGCTATACCACTCTTCTTATAGAATTCTTCAAATTCCTTACTACAAAACTCTCCACCGTTATTTGTCCTCAGCACCTTTATCTTCTTCTCTGTCTAGTTTTCCACCAAAGCCTTAAATTCTTTAAACTTGTCAAAGACTTTAGATTTCTTCTTAAGGAAATATATCCATGTATTCCTTGAGAATTCATATATAAATGATACATAATACACAGACTTACCAAGTGATGGAACCTTCGCAGGTCTAAACACATCATTGTGCACAAGCTCTAATATTTGTTTCGCCCTCTTACCACCAAAAGGGAAACTCACCTGATTCTGCTTCCATATACAGAATTTTAACAGAAAACAAAATCTAGAGAGCTGTTACTCATACCTTCTACCATACCTTTACCATGAAGTATTCAAAGGCCCTTCTCTTCATTATGTCCAAGCCTTTGATGCCACAACATGGTCTTCTCTCCAGAGACCACTAGATTTTCTTCTCCACTTTCAGGAACCACATAACTATTGCACCCATCAACAATAGTGCTACCTTAAAACCTGTACAGAGTTCCAATCTGAACTCCCCGCATCAATACCAATGCTCCCCAAACCATCTTATAGGTATCCTTATCAAACATTGTTTTTACACCTGCATCAACTAGCTTGCTTATAGAAATCATATTTTTTGCTAATGCAAGAATATGTAGAACACCCGGAAGTGTTCTAACCGTTCCACCTTGCAACTTCAACTTTACTTTTCAGCGACCAACGATTCTAGCCTTCCTATCATCCCCTAAGAAGACATCACCACCATCATATTTCTCATACTCGCAGAACCACTCTCTATGGGGAGTGAAGTGAAAGGATGCACCTGAGTCAATCAACCATGCCTCATGATCTACATGTGTACTTGAAGAAGCCAAGTACACATCCTCACCTTCATCTAAGGTGGTTTTCACCTCTGTAGAAGGAGCATCATCAGATCCCTTTCCTTTGTCAGGAGCTTTAGATTTACAGTCCCTTTTGTAGTGCCCTTCCTTTCCACATTTCCAACACACCACCTTTGCAGGTTTCCCTAGAGATTTAGATCTCCCTCTAGATTTAGATCTCCCAATCAATGACTTATTTTTGTTTCTGTTCTGGGACCGTCCTCGTACAAACAAGGCATCACCATTCTGGCTCTCCATATTTTTCTGTCTCATCTCCTCCGTCAGCAAGGATGAGACTATTTCATCAAACTGTAAGGCAATTGCATTGCTATCTATTACAATAACTAGACTATCCCACGAATCTAGTGGAGAACACAACAAAATAATGCACCTATCTTCATCTGAAATTTTGATATCAACAGATGATAACTGACTTACCATAGTATTAAATGCATTTAGATGCTCTGTCACCAAGTCTCCATCTTCCATCCTTAGGTTATACAGCTTTTCCCGTAGGAATAGTTTATTCACCAGAGACTTAGATTAGTACAAAGTCCCAAACTTGTCCCACAAAGCCTTCGCCATAGCTTCCCCTGATACATTTAGCAATACTGAATCTGAGACACACAATCTATTGTGCTCTTTGCCTTCTGATCCAACTTCTTCCATTCTTCATCAGACACTCTCGTTGGTCTAGTACCTGGATCTATTGTGATCCACTAATCTTTATCCACCAACAGATCCTCCATCTTGTGTTTCCACAACTAAAAACTCTGACCATTAAATTTCTCAATCTCTATCTCTCCACTGCTTGCCATCTTCTTTCACCACCAGAATTGATCCCGCAGATCTCCCACTGAACGGGGTCTACCATAGGCTCGAGCAAAACCCCTCAGCAATAAAGGCGTCCCCTTGAAGCCAAAACAACTCTGATACCAAATGTAGGTTTTAACCCCATACAGAAATTACTTGCATACGAATTCTAAAACACAGAAAATAAACAATGCGAGAGAATAAAACATAAAACACATATACATAGAGATTTTCCCCTGGATCCCAAAACCAGGACTACCAGCTTGATTTTTCATTATGTTCCTTTCAATGTTACAATACATATTTATACATGCTAAAGCATCCAATGCCATGGACCGAAAACCATCGTGTCCAAAACCATGGACTAAAAACCATCGCGTCCAAAACCACGTGTGAAAAACATGCACAAAACCATAGGTAGGTCTGCCTAGCCTAATATAGGGTTCAAAAAAAAAATTTCTAGGGTGCTACCCCGAACCCCATAGAGTGGGGTTACCTACACCCCTCAAACCCCCTGTGACTCCTCCCGCTACGCAATCGACACAACAAAGCGGGGGCTCTGCCCCCCTTATAACCCCCCTGTTAACTACATGGGCTAGTCGTGGAAAGAATATAACACAACCCAAAAATGTAAGTGCTTGGGCCAAGCCACTTTGCCTTCACCATCATACATGTGAGTGGATAAGAGATTGAAAAGCTTCCCTGAGATGGATACATCTTCACAATTCGAAAAACACCTCGGGGAAGAAGAATGCAAGACTCCATGAAAGATATGAAAAGGTTCAAAACTTAATGATAGGACACTGCTTGTAATAAGGCCCTCCTTCTAGTGCCAACAATGTTGATAGTGCTGGACCCACCAACATGTCAAGGGGATCTCCCCGGTAAGAATTCTCAATTAGACCTCAGACCATTTAGTGTAAGAGTCCCAGCAGTGGGTCATAAGGTAATGCCTTGACCGTAATGTCAAACAGGGGCAAGTAGAATAACTCTGTCAACAGTAAGGGTGTGACTGATGCAATGAGTCAAGGAAGATGTATGAGAGGCTACAAAACTTCGAAGGGGACAGGAGGTGAAGGTGAGTTCTAGGTTGAAAGGGATCAGTCCCAACTCGGCTAGGAACACACAACAAAAAGGACATGCACAGCTTCCGATAGAGTAGTCCACTTGGATGCAACAGTCACGTCATACAAGGTAAGATAACACGTACAACACTCACGGATCAGTCCAAGATGAGTGCGATGGTTGTTATAGCAAGTTTCAAGTGAAAGGTTTGTTTGATGTCCAGTAGAGCAGTCGACAAGTACATAAGTTAAACAACATATATCATTAAAGCAACCGAAGAAGTCCAACTGTAATAACAACATTTGCATGAAAATGTGTTGGCTCTCATTATATAAAGAAGTGTAAGTCACAATCATACAATACATCCATGTAAACCTGCTAGCCCCAACAGTGGAATGTTACAGCCACATCTGCTTGCTCCTCCAAAGATATGTATTAGCTCCATGTAATGGAGAAGCCAAGTCCCTACTAGCCCCAACAGTGGAATGTTACAGCCACATCTGCCTGCTCCTCCAAAGATATGTATTAGCTCCGTGCAGTGGAGAAGCCAAGTCCCGTTACAATATTGTCCAAGCCTTCTTCAAGATAGTCTTAGTAGAAGTTTGGCTACCCAAAACCCTATACAATGAGTTATGAGGGACTATTTATAGAAAAGGGTAGGGTGACCCTTGACATTCCCCTTTGTGACCATTCAACTACCTCATGAATCTTCACCTACTCTATGACTATTACATGTTATTATAGTAGCTACAACCACCATCCAAAATTTTTCCTTAGCTTGTTCTGGAGCCTCCCTACCAACCTTACATAGCACTTTGTCTTACTTCGTCAAGTACTCAAGTTTCAGTGTTTTCCTCGCACAAAGGCAGCCTATCGATCATAGTTGATCCATTCTCCTCACAGGCTACTCACCCTAACGTGGTCAAGTTGCAAGCTGAGCAAATTTTCCTTGAAAATTGCGCATTTTTGGAGGGAAACGAGCCTTCCCTTAAGGAATTCCACAATCCTCTCTGACATCCTGTTGGGCTCTAGGATTGCACAATCCTTCCAGCCAACACTCCCAGTAGGATTTGTGCAAATTTTCCCAGCAGCAGGTTGTTCAGCCCAGGGTTTGCACAAATCTAGGCAACATCCAGCTACTCTGCCCAGAAATTGTGCAAATTTCCTAGGGAGCGAGCCCAGCTCCCAGCTAGAAAAGCACTTTTTTCTCCAACAGTCAAGCAGTCTCTTGCTTGTGCAGCTAAGTTGACTGGTTTCCTTAGAGACTAAGAAAAACAAACTTACATGCATGCGCTACTTCTCCCACAGCAACATGCAAAGGCATCCCTTGTTTCAGGGATCTATGTTTAACATTTGGAGGTTACATGCAAGTAGCAATTCCGAAACCTCCCACCAATTGTTGCTTCCCCTAGATTTGTGTCATGCACATCACAACCTCGATGTTATCAAAACTCATCAATCAGACACTGGAGAGCTCATTCCTCACATCAACCTTGCAGCTTTGGTATCCCACATCACATCTAGGAGCATTCGGCACATTCAGCTCAGTTGTTTTGGGGTAAGCGCACTTCCCATGCCTTGTTCTACATTCCTGTCGCTTTTCATGTTTTCACTTGTGGGAGTATTGTTTACCTGATTTCTTTGAATGCTTGTTGTCATTTACATGTATACTAGCTTGTCCTAGCTCTATTTCAATTATCATTGCTATCTCACTGTTGTCGCATGCATGAAGTTGTTTTACACGGACATTCGCCCAACCCGCAAACTGCCTCACCCACATGCATGTTGATCAATTTGTTGGAGCTTCCTTTCATGTTTTTCATGCATTATTAATGACTTCTACTATCACTTAGTGTCACCATGCATTCACTGACTTACTTGCTTTCAGTTGCCTGTCGATGATTCGAGCCAACCTTGGCCTGAGCTCTGCCTTCACCAAGGTTGCGTTGCGCAAACTGGGAAAGGAAGGCTCACCTTCCTCCCCAAATTTGTGCATTCTTGCCTAGCACTAGCCTCCATGAATGTTTTGTGCATTTCTGGGGGATAGTGGCTACTTGGCCCAAGAAATTTCACAAATTTGTCCCTAGGCCAGTAGTCCTTCCCAGCTAGAATTGTGCATTGCGCAATCCCAGCAGTCAATAGCCAAATTGGACTATGCATTGCGTAGTTCCAATAGTCAGTTAGTCTCCTAGTAGCCTAGACTATGCCTTGTGCAGTCATAGCAGTCAGTCTCCTGACCTCCCAGACGAATTCGCGCAACCTTCATGATCATTCACCCAAGTATTTTACAAGTCAGTTCTCATGCTCATTTTGGTTTTCAACTAACAGATTGCTTGCCGTGAGTGTTTCCATGTCTTCAGGTATCCTAGGCATTCATCTACCTCTTAGTAGTACATGTACAATAGTTTCCAAGAGAGCAGAGATGAAGACACCATTCAGAGCACACTTAGGGATGCAGTCGATCAAGTGTCCATAAACTTGCCTACTCACGAAGACATCAAGTTGTTCATAGACAAGGACATCAAGCAGCACATCATATCAAGCAACATCATGAAAAATAGTTCAAGGTAGCATACCGAATGCAATGAACGCAACAAATGCAAGAGGAAGTTTGTTGAAAACACAGAGGTGGAACAAGGTTGCAAGCTCAAACAATTCCATTGATGATGAAAGCAACTTTGGAGACTCTATCTTTGAAGTGACGATGCAACTTGAAGATCTCATGAAGGAAGAAGATGGAACAAAGAAGGAGTTGCATGTGCTGAAGCAGTAGCTCAGGAAGAACATGAAGCTGCACAGATAGATGAATGAGTTGCAACAGGAACAAGAATAGCAGTGGGCGCAACATGCACTCACAGATGAAACTGAACCTGTATAAGTTAAGGATCCATTCCAGCAGCTAACACAGAGCAGACATGGTGAGCAGTGTTGTTGATCGCATCCAAGGGATTTAGTAGCATGCATGTTGTTGAACACACGCATGCAATCCAACCCATTCAACACACTCACCAAGGCAAAGATAAGAAGCAAGTCCAATTGGGGCTAAACATGTGCTTCAGCAAGTTGATGTGCATGACCACCAGCACACACTTGAAGACTAGCACGGACACTATGCATCAGTGTGTTTCTAGTTAAACCGTACCCAAGAATACCATGCACATGTTAGCGGACAAGTTGAATGAAGGGGGTGAACCAATGCAACGATTGCAACAGAGCCAAGAGTTCGCTTCAGCAAGATGTCACCATGAGCTGCATGCATAACATCATCGACAACCAAGCTTGGCATCAGCTCACTACCTTCACCATCACAAGCATGTTAAAGAGTTGGTATCATCACAATGAACTGAGTGTCAGTGATGTCTTGCAAGGCTTGTTCAAGCCATGATGTCTCACATGAGTACATGTGCATTGTAATGTTGAGTTATGTCAAGTGTAAGTCGAGTGTCAACAGTTGGATGTAAAAGTCATAGAGTAGGTGAAGAGTCATGAGGGCAGTTGAATTGTCCCAAAGGTGGAATGTCAAGGGTCACCCCACCCTTTTCTATAAATAGTACCTCATAACTCATTGTATAGGCTTTTGGTCAACCAAGCTTCTACTAAGACTATCTTGAAGAAGACTTGAACAGTATTGTAATGTGCCTTGGCATCTCCACTGCACGAAGCTAGTACATCTCTTTGGAGGAGCAGGTCGATGTCGCTGTAAAGTTCCACTTTTGGGGCTAGCAGGTTTACATGGATGTATTGTATGATTATGACTTACACTTCTTTATATAATAAGAGCTGGCACATTTTCATGCATATGTTTTTATTGTAGTTGGACTGCTCCATTTTCTTTAATGATATATGTTGTTTGACTTACGTACTTATGTATGAACTGATTCACATGCAATTATATGAATGTTGTTGTTAATGTGTTGCATATGTTGTTAATGTTGTCACTGTCCATGCCGACTGCTCTGCCGAACATCAAACAGACCTTTCACTTGAACCTTTTCCATAAAAATCATCGCAATCATCTTAGATTGATCCATGAGTGTTATATGTGTTATCTTACCTTCTTTGATGTGACTGCCGCATCCGAGACGACTGCTCCGCCGGAAGCTGTGCATGTCCTTTGTGTTGTGTGTTCCTAGCCGAGTTGGGACTGATTCCTTTCAACCTGGAACTCCCTTCACCTCCTTCCCCCTTCGAAGTGTTGGAACCTCTCATATACCTTCCTTGACTCACTGCATCAATCACTCCCTTGTTGCTAACAAAGTTATTCTACTTGCCTTTGTGTGACATCGCAATCAAGGCATTACCTTACGACCCACTACTGCATTCCTATACCAAACAGACTAAGGTCTAATTGGGACTTCTTACTAGGGAGATCCCCTTGACATGTTGGCAGGTCCAACACCGTCAACATTTCTGGTGCTAGAAGGAGGGCCTAATGACAAGTTGTGTCCTTTCATCCAGTTTTAAACCTTTGCATATATTTCATGGAGTCTTGCACTCTTCTTCCCTCAAGGTGTTTTTTGAATCGTGAAGATGTCTCCATCTTGGGGAAGATTTTCGATCTCTTGCCCAGTCACACATATGATGGTGAAGGCGAATTGGCCTGGCTTGAGCACTTATATAACTTTATTTTCATTATGATTTATGATGAAGATGAGTTTTCTAACGAACAGGCCAGTTTTCTACTTGCATACACACTTTGTAAATATCCATTTTGTTGGGTGCTCAGCCTACTAGCTAACATTGTGCACTCATTTGAGCACTTCTCTGATCTCATTGAAGACAAGTTCTATCATTTTTGATGCAGACTATCTTGATCAGAAATTGCTACAACAATGGAGGGCTACGCATGAATCCGTTATTGAATTTTGGCAGCGCTTCCGTGACCTGCAGTTTCAAGCTCCGAAGAGCCAAATGCAATTTTCTTATCTTTGGGACCGGTTCAAGTATTCCCTTAAGAAATCTACCTGTCCCAAGAGGAAGCTTGATATCAAGCCTTGCTCAACATTCTTCATTGATGGAACTGCACAATATCATGTGGGAGCGAGCATTGTCTCAACTGACTATTTGCCTCCCTCTCATTCAGCAGCTCCACCACTACCCAGTGATGTTAAGGATCATGCTCACACACATGTTCATCCTTCACACTCTCCCAACATCACTCCACTCGATTTTCAAGCAGATTTAGTTGTGATTCCTTCAAGTTCTCATATGAATTCTTTTCTTTGACCTCTGTCTTCGCACTCAAGTGTTCCTCCAAGTGATGTTGTCTTGTGTTCGTCCCTTCTAGACTCTCCACTTGTTGTGAACGAGGAACAACCCACTGATGGATTTGGTGTTTCACAACCAACATGCGTTGTCATTCATGACGAGTATGAGTGGGATCTTGAGCATCAACACTTGGCGAAGGATGACTCCCTTTTGTCCGAGTCCCCTCCATTTTTTCCTAACCTCTTTGGTGAACCTGCCATCCATGATTTTGCATGTATATCTTCATCCATGGATGCACCCATTTTTGTTCACACGTAGGATTCACCAAATGTTAGTCCATCATTTGACAATGGAGAGGATAAGTTACTTGTTGAAAATCCACTTGATCCTTCATCTGTCTTTTTCAAAAACACAAAGGATGAGTTCGTTCACTTTCCATCTACCCCTCTATGTGATTCGTCCAACCATGAGGATGTTGACCAAAATCCTAAATTTTATGATCTTGGTTGTCGTGATCTCTTCACCTCGTCATCCAATCACAATGTTGATTCACTCATTGTTAATCCATCTAATACAATGTTCTACGAAGATCCATCTATCAATGAAGTAGAAACCCCATAGATCGTCAAGGCACTTCAGCCCGAGCTAATGGTTATGTCAGGCCCTCCCTATCCTGAGGTTGGTTTCGCTTCCGATCAAGAAATTTTTCAAACACTCAAGGTTCCTCATCACTCATATGTATGCACTCAATATGAATCCAACACTCAAATCTTACTTCCTCCACTCGAACTACACGATCCCATTGCTCATGCATTGACGGAGTCTTATATTGCAAGCACTCATGCGTGACACAAGTTATCTTTGTTTCTTTCATTTTCTTGCATGTCATAGTAAAGAGTGTGCTTATGTTTCAAAGTTGCACGTAGTGTCACACAACACCATGATAATTCCGCGGACTACCCGTCATGCACATGCACTCACTTATGTCCTGTGGGAACTTTGAATCACGAAGTGTGGTTGTCTTCATTGTTATATATTTCTTGCTTGCTGGTTCGCACAACTGGGCTGCTAACGAACCAAGCCTTCAGCAACATGGGTCTACCAATGCATGGTGGCTGCATTGGAAGTATCACTTCATATAATTAGGCCCATGTACCATTAGTGTAGGAGTAGGATAAGTTTTTGCTTTCAGTTGTACACTTGCATGCTTGTTTGCTTACATGATTTGTTTTCTTGTTTGTTTCCTTGCTTGTTTGTTTACTTGCTTCGTTTTCATTTTTGCTTCTACTCTTGCTTTGCTTTATTGATTGTTAGTTCGTTCACTTGTTTCATTCATAGGTTAGTTGTGCATGAAACCATGTATGACTCTTGAAGCAAGCTGGGTAAAGTAGAAGAGGGCTTGTACAACTATCACTGCTTGGTTATCTATCATCTTGCCTCTATATGATGAGCTTGTTACTTTTATTCCATGATAATTCAAAGGAAAATACGTACTGTTTGAAGTGAATTGTTGGGCATGGGATCCCCCGCAGCAGGTTTTGGGGCTCAAAGCCCAAGTTTTAGTGAAAGATGGTGTAAAACTCCACGAAGTATGGGCGCGGAGGGCGAAGTGTACAATTGAGTCATAGAGTTGTCTGCCCTAAGCATTATATTGTAATTTAATGTAAAGTTGTGTTGGCACAAAATATGGGGCTGTATAAATAGAGCAAGGCTCTAAGTGTAAAGCTAGGTTGAATAGTAGATAATAGATAGAATAGCGAAGGCATGGTTAGAGCTTAGAGTGGAATTTGAAGTGTATAGGGTCGTAGTAGTAGGAAGAGGCTCTGCAACTGAGTGCGCAAAGGCCGAGTAGAGTCCATAGCTGAGTGTGCAGGGTGGAGTCGGGTCTGTACTTGGAATTGAAATTTAATAAAGAGAAGTTTACTATGTGCATCTATTCTTGAATCTGTCTTTTGATGTTATGCATTACTTTTACTCTGTTTATTTATTGTGCACACTCAATGAATACTCGTATGAATGCTTATATGTGAATTTAATCTATGTAATCAACTAACAGAGACAAATTAAGGAAGACTTGGGTAAATAAAATTGGTTGCACTATGGCTAAACCTGTGCGAAGACAGTATCAAAGGGCACGAGGTGACGGCAGGTGCGTGTAGCGCAGAAAGTATGAAGGTTGGATTGCGTACCAATTGCCTCATATCAGACATCGCTAGAGTGTGGAAACCTAGTTTTAGCACCCTCCCATACTACTTCGATTGATACCTCAGCCTGCGCTCTATGGACTATTGCCAAAAGGGCTAGTAGTGCCGGGATTTGCTTGGCTAAATCACTTCCAAACCTGGGTCATGCCCCACTAAGCCAGCATATGGTTACATTACCAGGACTGGCATCTGCATAAGGGATGTTTGATGTCATGCCACTGGAACCCAACAAAGAAGGAACTTCAAGAGTGGTTGGACAAGAAGATTAACGAGTTCGCGACCCAGGAAAACAAAACTCCACAGGTATCCAAGGAAAAGTGGTTGGAGTGCTACGTGCATACGGAAATCCATGAGATTTTCTTTGCGCCCTCTCCTTCTAAGCTATATGAGTGGATCGCAAAAGTTAGCCAACAACCAAGGAAGGTGTAGGCTCGACAAACCGATAGTTTGGACTCCAGAATTGGTGCGCAGGCTAGAAGCATTAGAAGATAAGATCGCATGGGTTGTGGACCATTGGCGCGACCAGATAATAGGGTGATTTATCAATGAGTTTGTGGTAGACACGACCATGAGCTATAGCGAAGTAGAACGACACTTTCTTAAAGGACCGCGAGGTAAGTATATTACGTTTTTGAATACTTGGATTAAGATGCTACTGTGTGAGAAAAGGGTCACGTGAATACATTAATGTTTGGGACTACGAGGAATGGAAAAATATAATAAAGAAACGAAGAATTAGAAAACATTCCCTTAATTTCACCCTTGCAAGAGAGAAAGGAAGAGCTCACAAAGGTCTCTCTGAGAAGCGCGGTCAGTTTGATAAGGCAACACATTCCACGGTTACCACTTCCACCCACACCATCACCCACTTCACCTCCCTCACATCCATCGCCACCCACTCCACCTCCACCACCTCCACAGTTCAGTATGGTGAGCACGATCAAACTACCAGTATTCAGAGGAGTAGGGAATGAGGATCCAGACCAGTTCTGGTTCGTGGTAAGAGCAGTATGGGAAGCACAAGGTGTCATGGACGACAATCTTAAGAAGGCTACATTGGTGAGTGCATTGCAGGATCACGCATTAACATGGTATATCAAGCATTCTAACGACCACCCAAACGCAGGGATAATAGAGATCCAGAATGTGTTGAACAGGGAATTTAACAGACCAAAGTCAGAAAAACAATCAATCATCGATTTTAAAGAGATCGTGATGCTCCCATGCGAGACTCCCTGGGATCTAGATCAACAGCTAAAGAGTACGATTCGTGAAGCCAATATGACGTTGACAGATGGACATCATTGCACATGGTTTACAGAATCTCTGGCACCACACTTGAGGACGACGCTATCACAACAGAATATTTCCACCCTGACCAAAGCATTGGAAATGGCAATGAGATTGCATGAGACCCCGATACAAGACCCTGGGTTGGGAGTTCAACAAATCCACGTGCAACTACAGAATTTGTGTTTGGAAATGCAAAGCTTGAAGTAGGATAGGGCACCATGGCCAGAGGCGCACGAGGAAGTATGGTGCATAAAGTGCAAAGGCCAGGGCCATGACAAGGATCATTGCCCAATATTCATGAACTACTTGGCAGGAGGAGGGCCAAGGCCACTGAGACCAAAGGAGCAGGAAGGGCCGAGTGTGGCACCCACGTTATGGTACGCGATCTGTCAGATAGGAGGGAAACACACGATGGACAATTTTCATTTGCTACAGAAATATACATAGACACCCCAGCAATTGTTTTGTAATTGCTGCAAGTCGGTAGGCCACAATGAGCGCACTTGTTGCAGTTACGAGCTAATGATGGATCAGACCCCAGCCTATAGGATGCAGACCGAAACGTGAGCCCTCGACCTAGATGCAGGGATGGCCTGCGCTGGATTCTAGGGATGAGGTCGAGGACGAGGTGGAATGGGACCAGAAAGAGGTCATGGACAGTTAATTTGCTACAATTGCGGAGGACCAGGGCACTATGCCCGTGATTGTACCAACTTGATGAGGATATCCTATTCGTATTGTGCTCAATTTGGTCATGAAACAATAGACTATCCTACATTGATCACAAATATGCATGAAAAAGGGGTATTCCAGCCTCCCCCAACTCAGAATATACAAATGATGAGATCTGAGCCATGCGAAGAAGACCCGAATGTAAACATGATGCTCATAAGCAATACAACCACCGGGAAGATACGGGGAAACAGCCAGAGGAAAGTACATGGGTTCACAAGGCTCCTGCAAAGGAACACAAGTTTGACTTAGAACGCGCAAAGGAGACATTCATGGAAGCTAAGAAGAACTTCACGGAGGCCTCCACTTCAGGTAGTAACGATCAACCAGAGCCAGGAATGGATCCTTCAATGCTAACTACCTTTTTGTAGACATGCATGAAACTATTGCATGATAACAAGGTGGTTAAAGGACTTTATGAGCTGATCACCAGGTGCGCAGGGGCAGGAGAACCACATGTAGTCAGGAAATTGGGAAAGCATGCATTGTGCACTAGAAGGGATAGATTTGTGAGTATGAAATGGATTACGTAATCCTAGATCTGGGTTCGGACACAAATATATTATCAAAGAAAACACAGGAAGGCATGGGTAGGCCTGCGTTACAATGGTCCCCTATTCAATTACAAATGGCGAACCAACAGAAGATTTTTCCCATGGGAAGGTTGCAAGGGGTAACAGTTGATATTGAAGGTGGGAGCGCGTAGGCAGATTTTGAAGTAATAGAGATTGTCGATGACAACAATCCCTATCTCGCGATGTTAGGAATAGACTGGGCCACCGATATGAACAGAGTCATCAATCTAAAGAAGCGCAAAATGATCTTCGAGAAAAAGTCACTATGCGTAGTAGTCCCACTAGACCCAGCCGAAGGAGTGCGCTACACTGAACCAGTGCGCAACGATGATCTTGATTGTATTTACAAGATAATGGTAAGAGACTAGGATTGGGTGAATTTGGCTGTAGATGGGAGGAGTTCATGGGAGCGTGAAAGATCCTGCACTTTTGATTTCGACGAAGCAGTAGAGTGATGGCAGGATCGGTTGCACGAAGTCACAACACTGAATTTCAACATGATGATTAGATCACTACGTTGAGTGACAACAAAGGCAAGAGAGTTGTCGACATATGATGGATTAATGATGGTGGATGAATTCCTGAGCAAATTTGAAAGCGCAGTACTAGAACAGTAGCGGTTCGATGTGTTGAAGTGGGCACTACATGTAACACCCATACGATGGTGGGGTACACATCAAGGAAATTTTGAGGACTGGCACGGATGTAGAAGGATGATGTGCCTATAGTTTGGAAGCCCCCAGCTTCGAACAAGAGTCGGTCAACAAGGACAAAGCAACTTGTGCACCCACCTGTCTCGATGGGTGGAGACATGTGTGGGGCAGCAAGCACACCAGAAAAGGACACATCAGCAAGAAAGGCGATGGACACCACAAAAGTTCCACGTGGAAGCATTCAATAATGTATGTGGTGTCCTAAACAGGGTTCACCATGCGAGACGAACTGATTGGGACCTGCATGTACCAATGGTCTGATGGG
Organism: Pinus taeda; assembly: GCA_000404065.3. NCBI lineage: Eukaryota > Viridiplantae > Streptophyta > Pinopsida > Pinales > Pinaceae > Pinus > Pinus taeda. Next base: position 10,382 of record APFE030170590.1, on the reverse strand, counting down.
CCTATAAGGCCATGTGCAAAAACCTGAGCGCAAAGATGATTCTCACGTTGAGAAGCAGAGTCGAGACCATAGTTTTGGAGGAAAGGAATTCTCACGCAATCACTCCCACAGTTGGGACGGTATGCGAGGACTAGGACGAAGGAATTATGCAACTACGCGAGGACGAACATATGCAGATTTAGGAAGCCGTTGGCCGAGGGAACCTTAAACTTTGCGAACTTGAAAAAGATCGGGTACGACTTAGGAAGAAAAGCATGGTAATGGATGCGGAGGTCAAAAAATTGGAAAACGAAATCGCGCAAGCATGTTGCTTCAATAAAATAAGAATGATAAGACAAGATATGGGTAGCCATACTACCACATTAGAACATTGTCGTCAAGCATTTATGACTCTACTACCATGGCTACGACTGCACCTTACCAGACAAAGTAACCTGGGGAGCACAGAGCATAAGGAAGAACACGCGGCGCTGACTGTCATAAGGGTAACTAAGTAGTGCCCACGGACTAGGGTAGAAGGTGAATTGCAGTCTTGCACAGGTGGTGCAGCCACCTAACTAGCTGTCAGAAGCACAGTCTCAGCGCTCTAAGGAGTTGAAAGAGAGAGCGAGACTATAAAAGAGTCTGTGTGGGAGTTGCACATTCAAGAGGGTACATGCAGGATTAGTATGTCAGAAGGGTCGCGCCCGCGCATAGGGGGTTGTGCTGCCATGCGGGTAGGCTGGGAGGTGACCGCTGGTGTCACTATTCATGACAAGATGTCCAATTTAAGGCAAAGAGGAGCGGGTGGCGGGCAATTAAGACACGATGTCAGAACTAGATTTGGGACGATATGCTGCCAATCTAGCATTAATGGGCCAAAGGTGGGGGGAACGGTCGAATTTGAATTAGAAAAGGCCTATAAATCACAGGTGGCTATCCAGCAAATAACCCTTGGCATTTTGAGAATTCAGTTGTTACGCTATCAAGTGGGTATGGACCTTACGAATTTGGAGGCTTTAAAAGCAAGTTCAGTGTTTGAGACATTGCTAAAGGAGATGCAGGACCTCCTAAATAGAGTGATGTCGATAGTCAAGGAATCCACATAGAGCCCTACGCTGTAGGTGGGGGATGCACTGAAAATTCCAAAATCACCCCGGACACCGAGGCCCAAGACGGATCCATAGGTAGGGGGACCAATCCGCAGGTCCCCGCAACATCCGCGGTTTGGCAAACTTTCTATGGAAGACAAGGGCAAGACTGTTAATCTTGAGACTGTAGAAATTTTGAATAATTTAACACATATTCAATGGAGATTATCCTGATCATGTACTATTGCGGAAAACATACACAATACATAAGCTCCTCTACGTTGATCATCAATATAGCAGCATCAATAACAATAAAACATCAAGAGCATTCACACATTAACACAGTATGTATCCCGGGGAAAGCATCTCGCTAAAAACCCCAACTATCTGTATATTAATGATTGGGTCATGTAACATTACACAGCATAATACTTCTCACAAGTATCTCCACCTCTGTTACACACAATACAGCTCAGATCTGAATCAATCACTGGCTCAAATCTCCTTCGCTGCTTGCCTGCCTCCGCTGCTTAATACCTGCTCAAGAACTGATGATAATGGCTCACCAAACTCGTTTTCTACCCGCAAAATAGTCACTCACACTTTGTGGACGTGAGCATAAGCTAAAATGTGGGCAAATACGTGGGCAAACTCATTGGCATACTCAATCCCTTGATTGTGCATGATCTGGTGCACAACTATAGTCACAACTGATAGCAATCTGATTCTCTAACACCTGTCCCTGCTGAACTGAACATGCACTGACATGCAACTGAGTTAACTGATGTATTCATTAGTTGTATTATGATTTAATAACTTGTGAATTAATTAATACTAATTCACCCAACTCATCTCTAGTCTATTTTCCAGTTAGATTAAATACAACCAGTTTAACAAAGCTAAACTGAACACAACTCCATCAACTGCACCTCCAGTCCACTAAACTCAACTCACTTGAGTTCTAACTGAAGTCCTGCATGCAAATATTAGTCATCCCATAGGTAAACACGTATTTCCTTCTGGGATCTTCATGTACCACATCCGTAGCTCATCCTTAAGTGCTCCAAGAGAATAAGACAAAGTTTATAGTCAATATTATTATGAGCTAATAATTTTTGACTGTTCTATATTTAGACTGAGCAGTCACTCCGCTGTGGTGTCACTCCGCTGTGGTCTAAAAATAGAAGTCCATCTATTTTTTCCAACTTGATCAATCATCCATAAACAGCAACCTGCAATCCATAGACATGATCCATATGTCTAAAAATAGACATAGTCTAAAAATAGACTTGCGCCAAAAATAGCCTGCGGGCCCACTTAGTGAAGGCGACTCTTTTCACTAAGCTCCATCATCTTGTTGCAATCTCAACAATTTTGACTTAAATGAATCTATTGAATAGGATGAAGTAGGTCATTATGACGCAACACTATCCACACCAACATCTCATTTATCAGTTGTTCCTTACACATGTTCTCATGTTCCCCTTATTGTATCATGCACTGTCTTAGCAACACTAAATATAGTGGTTGCTAGGTAAAAGGTAACTTTCATTCCTTCAATAAATCTAGTGCAAAGCATACAGGAACTATTTTGGAAAGGGCCTAGAGCAACAAGTGATTTTCTATCAGCATAATCTAGAGAAATAATTGATCTGCAAAATTCTGTCTCCAAAATACAAATTTCATATTCTGATGCATTTAATTCAATTGGAAAAGGAAATAGAGCTTCATTAGATATTTATCTAAATGTGGCTTATGAGAAAACATTTGAAGATGGGGTAATAACAACACATTTATGTTCTCAAATATGTGAACCCTCAACAAGATTTGGATGCAGGGATGTGAGCGGAAAATATTTTATATCTTCAATCATTGAGCCTTTTTCTCCTACCATACCTTGTAGTCTTTTGAAGGCATATTTAGAATTGAATCGCATTGATGATAGTTGGGATAATGAACTGATCAAAATGCCTCTTGGTATCAACTCTAGAAATTTTGAATTGAATTTGAAGACTGACACCAATGCATCGTCCCTTGGAGCTCATGTGTTCTGAGAGATTTTGACTTGAATGATGTGCCCACTTTTGATGGTGATGGAGATGAATTGTTGCCTTAGAATTTTAGCTCATCATCCCAGCTTATAGCTAACATTAGAATGAAGGTCGAGCTATTCAATTCATCATCTTGCTTTTCTACGATAGACGTCTTTCAGACATCTGCAATACCTTTGCATTTTAATGACAAGATAGATCATCAAGTTATCACTATAGTTGCATCTGCATCTCAGTCTAATCAATGTTCATTACCTAGTCCTTCTCTTCAAATCTTATTATTTCATTTTCAAATGCCACTATAAATGATACCCATCTACTAGATTTCGTTTTTGGTCAAGTTTTCATCTTAACTCTGCTTCTTTTTCAAGTGACTCACCTTCCTATCCATAATCATTAGGACCATTATGTTTTCCATGCACTTCTCAGCCTCATCCATTCTCTCTATGTCTATTCACACATTAGTAGAAAAATGGATAAACCTTGAGACAGTTGTGTTAGAAAGTATTCCAGAAAAGGATTTCATTGAAATTAATTTCTTTCGACTTCCAACTAAAGGAATGTAGATATTTTTCAAAGAGGTGGTCTACCAAGTCTTCAAATACAGAGCATGCAGTTCAATGTAAGAAGGCTCCATATGACTGGACCCCAAATCCTGTCATGTAAAATTCCCATGCATTCCTGTACTGCAGTGCAGGCACTCTAAATTTCACAGGCCTATGATTTTCTGCATTTACACAAAACCAAAAATCCCTGTAAGATTATGACTTGCAAGTGGTAGACCTGGAATTTACCTATCATTAATGCCCACATCACACTAGTTGTTTTCCATCAAAGGGATTACTGACATATTTTTTATTGGAATCCAATGAGAATTCCAAAGATTGAAACAACATGATGTGTATACTCTACAAATTTATTATTTGTGAATCCATCTATAAAATTGACACATAGGCACATTCCTACAACTAAATTATAGTAGCCACCCATAAAAATTGACTCTTTAAATTTAGTTTCAGACATCATCTCTAACATATTTTAGATGACAATTGTGATGATACTATCACATGTAAAATATATCACATGTCAAATATCTAATACAACATGCTTTTGGAGACTGAACCTTTGCAGTTGGGGAAAGGGTTTCCAGATACTTGAATCTATACTGTTGCAAAATGTATTGTTCACGGATACTTGAATCTATACTATTGGAAAAGGTATTGTTCACCAAACCAATCGAGCTATATCTAAACAACTAGTTTTTATTTTCTTTAAAAACCATCTATATATTCAGATAAATGAATATTGTTTTCTTCCAAAAACTAGAAACTACCGTCTCTATAAAAAACGTCTATGTATTATGTATTCATGTAGATGGATGTTATTTTATTTCAAAATCTGGAAATTACCATCTCCATTGGATTGAGTCTGTTGAACCTACAAGTTTTTGTTTGTAACGTGGGTGGATGGATAAGATCATTAGTACAACATATCCATGGTTGGGGTTTAAAGTGTTTTATATTTGGAGGTGTCATGCTCACAGATTGAACAAGAAACAACCAAATCGACATGTGGGCCCTCTTTCTTTGTATGTAATGATATTCATGTGGCCCCAGTAATAAGAATAATACAGTGAGCCATTGTATGAATGTACCATTGATAAAAATATGACTCAAGGATGACAAGTGAAGGAAGAAGTAGTTAACCTCTGATTGAGGATTGGTTGGTAATCAATATTTAATCATGACAAGTCCTGATATTTTTCCTTAAATATGAATTGAACCAACAATAGCACATCCATTGCACTCTACTATTCTCTCTCGTTAGCTAGTATAGGGAAACACATGCTTAGAATGATTCAATATTAGGTTTAGTTGGTGTAGGAGGAAATGGTTCTTTTACCCAAAATTTGGTAGATATTTCTAAGAATTCTAAGTTTGAGTTGTTTATTTTGTGGAGTTCCAGTGTTGTAGTAGTTTTTTCCAGTGCCACACAGATCAGTGTTCTAACATGTTGATTTAGGTTTAAGCACATCCATAAGGAATTGTTAAAATCTCCAGGTTTTCAGTGGTGACATGTGTTTCAAGCATAAGACCAAACTGCATTTTTTTAGGAAGAGGCATATACTGTATTGTTTTAGGCACAAAATTTCAGCTTCCGTCGGTGTTTAAGGAAATAAATTACAGTCACTTTATCAACAAAAATAAGGGAGAATGTATTGGGAGCATTGACAATAATGTATGGTAGGTGAAGGTATCAATTTTTTATTTTACTTTAATTTACTTTTACATAACCCAAAAAAAGTCATGTTAAAAGAACGAATTCCTATAAAACACTATGATTTTAGTTGCAGGCTTTCAAATTTGAGGAATTTCTAACTTCAACAAAACCAATTGGTCAGCATGGTGATAGACCATAAGTCCTTATATGATTTGACCTATCTTTCATATTTTCTTAAAATATATACTTACTCTTAAATTGTAAAGGCTTATCTTATTGTGGTTTTTGGGAAGATTCATTTTTTAGAAAGATCATTTTAACTAGGTGTAACTTTCACCTCCTTTGGATTGCATTGATTTCAACAAAAAGCTATGATGCTTGAATTCTATATATTGAGTTGTGTGTAAATTTTGTAAAATGTCAGATATTTCAAGAGGAAATTACATCCATCATCATGGGCAACAAGCCTTCAATTTGCATGTCATTTGCAACAATGAAGTCTCCTCTGTAAATTAGTTGTATTATGTTTTTTTAGAAGAATCACTTATATATTTAAATGTATGTTAAACTATCATTAGGGTGTAATGATAGAAAAAATGGTACTATAAATGATAGGAATAATCAAAGTGAATTGTGCTTATGATTGCAGGGAGATATTTTAAACAAAGAGGATATAGAGAAGGTTTTTCCATTAGTCAAGTAAGTAGTATATTTGGTTATGCATGTTACATTCTGTATTCTAGATACTGAATCAAATGTTATATGTTTATTGTTGTTTTTTTTATTGGGTATAAAATGTTCTGAATCATTCCTTTACATATTCCTTTTGTATGCCCTTTTCTTTGACATCTATAGCTCTCTTTTGTTTCAAGATTGCTTAGGTCATAATTTGTGTTTCGTCATCTACAATTCAGTATGTTGATCATTACCATATATAAATTAGACATAGTTGTAGAGTGTCGAATATTATCTAGCTTTAGACAACTTATTTTGATGGTTGAGTTGTCGATGACTGGTTCTCTATTCTTGCTTTTGTGTACTATCCTTCCATTTCTTATACCAGAACCCTTACAAGTAGTAAATTATTTAATATAATTAGAATATTTGATTTATCATGGTGTAGATTTGATTTCATGATACATTTTTCTAGATTGAAGGTTGTTGGTGAAAGTGTATAAATTCCATTATGTTATTATAAGAAAAATCTAGTTGGCACTTCAAACCTATATGTGATTATGGCCAAACATGGTTGCGAAAAGGTAATTATAAACTTTGCAACTATTAATGATATTTATAATTATGTATATTATAGAATTGTTCCAATGTAAAGGCATTATAGTAGAGTTATCAAATGATATCAACATTGTTCTCCTTAAGTTTAGTTTGCATGTACCTATCAATTTCTACAATGTAAAGCTTTCCAAATGAACATGTTATAGTGTGGATGCCTTTCTGCATTTTAGGATTGATTAGCCCTTTTACATAGTCTAACTTGCCTGGTATGGTATTTGGGGGGGATATGGTGACTTTTGCACTACCCCTTTTCATAGTTTCTATTATTTTATGTCACTCTCCTGATGTAAGGCAACGCCATTTTTGATATTGCATTCTATTCTTCGTACCTTCTTTGGGCATCATCCTTGCCTATAAGAGAGAATTTGTATATTGTCTCTCACTATAACGATTTCTTTTGAATACCTTTTCCAAGTTTTGTAGTTCTTTCTCTATGCTCATCTTCAAAGATCCTAGTGGTTCATTACTAGAGTGTTGATTGCAGCTTTTTCCTACACTGGATAATGAGGAGAATCTATTTGCAAGTATCTAATGGTATGGGTTTTATTCTGGTAAACTCGATGGGATAAGCCAATAACGATCCATTTTAATTATTTTTTATGAGAACATCAATGAAGGGAATGCTCCTATTATTTTCTACCTCCATCATGAATCTGGTGCTTTCATTTTTATTGTTGAGATGATTGAGATATTCATTCAGGATTTTCATTCCATGAGAGCATTCGATATTCATACATCTATGAATTGGACCCTTTAATCTGGTTTTTGTGGAAGGGATCCTAATACCTTCGTTTCAAAGTACTTGATGTACATATTAGTGGACAATGATGAAAATGGTGATCACATGGCTATTTCTTCATTCTATTCATATCTGATTCCTTGAAGGCCGAAGTATGTGGATTTGAAATATCCTTGATTTTCCCGATTTCTTTTTTAGCTTCAATTTTAGTAGATAATTTCTTATATTGTAAGAATTGGATCAAATTTAGAAACAATTTTGAAAGAACTAATAAACTTGTGCAACCCAGAAAATGCAGTGGCTCATACAATTTGTTATCCTGGTGGTTATTGGTGACACCCGCTCAAGCTACTTCACGAGTTCTAATGATAGTAGAGTTATTAATGCATTATTGAGGTATTTTAGTTGATCAAATCATTATTGTGATATTCTATCTAATTTATTACAAGTACATAAATCAGTTCCCAAATATTTTTCAAAGAGGGAATTATAAAACCAATTTGACTTGAGAATATTTTTCAAACTTTTACATTGGTTCACCTAGATCTAAATGAGTCGCCCATTTGGTTAAGATGGCATTATTTTTTGTGATACCTGATTCACTATGATTATAGATATGAAATATGTGATGGTATGTATTTTCAAAATACTTGTGTTTCATAGCATACAAGCACAAAAATTCTCGATTTTAAGCAAATTTGTCATCTGTATTAATTATGTGAAAGTTGCATGTTTAATTTGATGTAGAATCTCAAAATATATTTTTCTATTTTTTATAATTAAGATATGCATCATCTTGATGCTTCCAATTCCTCCCTAGTGGCATAATAAATGGGTCAATAGAGAAAAAAAATGAAAATTATAAGGAAGGATAACATCTCTCTTCAGTGTTGCTTTGAGATCAATACATAAAGTGTTTTCATTGAAGTTGATGCAAGTGAGTAATATAGTTGGGGATTATTGTGGTCCATTTTAGTTTGCAAACACATATATGCATATCGATGTTGTATGCTTCTCATTTATGGATGATTGTGATCCATTTTAGTATGCCCATTGCATACAAGTATATGGGTATCAATGTGGTATGTTGCTCAGTTATGACACTACTAGATGTTAATTTCATAAATTATTTTTAGTAGTTTAACTTGAAGCATAATCATGTTTTAATCAAATATGTTTATGAAATGTTTTTTTCATCATCAACTACAATTTATGGACAACCCAAGGTGATTCCTTGTGTAGAAGACTTCCAACTTTTTGCAATTGATCCCTATGGACACACTAAGGTCTGTTGTTCAACTTGATGTGTGCACCAATAGTTATATCTCAATATTTTATTTTTGAGTTGTTGAGTGTCATTGCTATTTTAATAACTATTAATATTTTCTGAGTAGAATATTCTTACATCTTTTTTGCTTACAATAATTTCGTTATTAGTGGTTAGATGGACCATGTATCTACATAAATTAATTCCTTTTCCATCTGTTTCTTCAACTCTTCCTTGAAGATATAGCCCATGATATTTATAAGGTATATCAAGACGAAGAATGATTTTACTGAGCTACTTCAACCTAGTTGGAACTCACCCAAGTAGCCAGATTGGTGAAGATCTAAAGGGAATTCCAAATAACCTCATGCCTTTCATCCAACAAGTGGTTGTGGGTAGGCAACCAATGTACAATATATATGGTAATGATTACCCAACAAATGATGGCATAAGGGTAGGATAGAATATTATCTTCAATATTTGATGTTATTATAATTTTTTATAGAGATGCGAGATTGTTTTTTAGATAACATAGAAATTTGTGGTTTTGAATCTACACACATGAACTTACTAGTGTTTTTTAGATAACATTGAAATTTGTGGTTTTGAATCTACACACGTGAACTTACTAGCAGCATAAAATCTTTCCCAAAATGTCATATTAGTATGCGGTAGAGTTAATCTCTTAATAATTTATGAGATTATTATAGATTAGAACATATTGATTTCGAACTGCAATACTTGCTACTTATTGAACATTGATACTTGGACAACATTAAGAGACCATTTTATAGGTCATAGATATTTGAACCTATTTCTTTTGAAGCTTGCATATGTTTTTGACTCTTATCAACTCTCTTTATTATGCTACTTTAACTCAATTATTTATATGTTTATGCATTTTAGATTTTCTATTTTGCAACTATTTATTTTCTTTCTACTGCACTTGCAATGGTATTAGGTTTGAGACTAATTCATGTCGTAGAATTGTTTGATGGTCATCTATGCTCCATAAGATATTTAATGCAAGTGACATAGGTAAATTTCCCCTAAGTTTCATTAATGATATTTTTGCCACAAATTTAGATCACATGATTAGGAGATCTTAAAATTGTTTTAAGTGATAATGTATAATTTTTATGCCAGAAAAAAGGCTTGTATAGCTTGTGTATTGATTCCTTCATTCTTTTAATATAGTCCTTAAACTTAGTTCTCTGATATGAAGAATTCATTGATATTTTGACATTTCAATATGTTAAGGGTCTCAGCTTAAGAAGACATTATGCCTACATTTCACATTTTTAGTAAATATATGCTCTTTTATTCTACAAGTACATATTAGTATTGTCAATGATCAGTTAATATATGGGAAAATGTAAATATTTTTTTCATTATTGGATGTGAATTTTTCAAGTGTTCTTTTCTATTATGGTATTTTATTTTCTTTGTTTATGCACGTCATCTGGTGACATAGTGGTTACTATCACCCAATTGAATAAAACTAGTATAAGTTTCTTGAGTTTTTGCGGAAAAGTGGCATACATATTATGTTGAGTATATGTCATATAATCCTTTATAGTTAACTTTAGTTTTATATTCCACATCATCACTTTCATATCTTTACCTATGAAATCTTGTTTCATTTTTAGAAGAGAACTAAGTATTGATCGGTAAGAAGTAGAAATGAAGAAAGAGGAGAGCAAAAACACTGAGCCGACACATGTAGAAAGAGAAGAGAAGAG